>CABHPQ010142401.1:0-12256 GCA_902168405.1 Peromyscus aztecus
CTTGAACTCAGAGATCTCCCTGCCTCTGCCTCCTGAGTGCTAGGATTAGAGGTGTACGCCAGTACACCTGGCCTCTTACTGTTTTAACAGTGTTTTTAATTTATTTCTACTTTTTCCTTTTATTGTATTTACTGATTGATTATTTTCGGGGTCAAGGTCTTGCTCTGTAGCCCAGGCCGTCGTTGAACTCTTATGAAGTGTGCTTGAGGGCAGGTGAGATGGCTCAGCAAGTTCTATCCCCAGGATCCAGAAAGAGAACTGACTTCCAAAAGTTGTCCTCTGAAGTTTCCATGGGCTCTGTGGTGCCCCCCCCTTAATATAATATATTATTATATTATCTGTCATCTCAGCACTGGACTGGTAGAGGTAGAAGGATCAGGAGTTTCCACATAGTGAACTAGAGACAGCCTTGGGGGGGGGGAGGGAGGGAGTGCACACAAACTAGCAAGCAGCATGGACTGGAGCTGAGTTGGTAGAGCGCTCGGTGGAAGCCCTGGGTTCCATCACCACATAAGCCAGGTGGTGTACACATGTCATCTCCGCACTTGGCAGTGAAAGCAGGGGGATTGGGAGTTCATGTCCAGCCTGTGCTATGCAGAGACCCTGTCTCAAAAGACCCACCACAAATAAACAAAAGACCCAGGGCTTTACAGCTTTCAAGTCGTTTCTGGCCTTAGAGTAATGCTATCAGCCTGATCCCCACAGTGATCCCCGTTTTACCAGCCACAGATCTGAAGCCCTAGAATGCTGCTGCCGGCTCTTTCTGTCCCCCTTGAGCCCTGAACCTATGCTTTGAGCCCACTCCCTGTCAGTGGCTGGTTGCTTGTGTTTATCTCTCTGGAACTGGTGGAGGAGGGGAGCCCCTACCATACTCCACCCCATTCCCAGGCATTTCTCCCAAGTCGTGACTGATTGGATCCGGAAATGCTTAGCTAGAAGGCACAGCCCCTAGGTGGCTGCCCGAGCATGTGTCTCCAGGCCTTGGCGGGTGTGGGGGCGGGTGGGTGGGTGGGGTATTGAACGTCTGGGGTGCTGTTGGTTGTGGCCAGACCAGGCCCTCTCCGTGACCTGCCCAGGCTCCTTGACTGTTCAACAGTAAGGAAATACTTCTCAGAGTTGAGAGGGATAGTGTTTCAGCTGCTTAAAGCTTCTAGTGAAAAGGTGGGGGCCTGGATTGGGGGAGAAAGATTTTTCTGGAAGTTTTGTAGTACTCCTGAGTCTGTTTTATATGTGTGCAGCATAGAAGGAGGATGGTGGTAAATCAGTAAAGGTCTGTTTTCTATAAGACTGGCCCTTGCTGTCACTTTCAATGGTGCCAGAATATTCCTCCTGGTCACGTCACCTTCAGCTTCTCCTGTGGAAACTGTAGCCTTTGGGACTTTCCATTCGATTTCAAGCAAGGTCATGGGGTACAGCTCAGTAGTAGAATTCTTCCTTAGTATTTTCAAGGCCTTGGGTTTCACTCCCCAATCCTTGCAAAAAAAATTATAATAAAAAGATATGTGTGGTGTATATACTTGTATATAAGGTTATATTTATATGTGCTATGTATGTATACAGCTGTTCTTTTTGTGTTTGTGTGTTTGTGTGGCATATGTGAAATGTGTGCATATTTGTGCAGGTGTGCATTAACACACAGAGGCCAGAGGAGATGTCTGGTTTTTCTCCAGCAACCATGCCTGGCTTTTTACATGGGTGCTGGGGATTTGAACTTGGGTCTTCATGCTTGCCTGCAGCAAGAGCTCTTACCTGCTCAGCCTCTATGTGCACATTCTCCCCGCCCCCCCCCCCCACACCCGAGACAGGGTTTCTCTGTAACTTTGGAGCCTGTCCTGGAACTCACTCTGTAGACCAGGCTGGCCTCAAACTCACAAAGATCCACCTGCCTCAGCCTCTCAAGTGCTGGGATTAAAGTCATATGCCACCACTGCCCAGCTTATTCTTTTATATACAAGTTTATAAAATGTGTATATAAAATTAAATTTTGATAATGTAAGTGATATATGTAGTTAAAAATCAGTACATGTTAGCAATGGTGCACTTAATTCTAGCCCTTGGAAGGCAGAGGCCGGTGGATCTTTGTGAGTTTAAGGCCAGCCTAGTCTATATAGTGAGCTTCAGAATAGCCAGGGCTACATAGTGAAACTCTGTTTCCAGTAAATCAGTATTGTGATCCTAGTTCCAGGGAGGCTGAGGCTGGAGGGTAGTGAGTTCAAGGCCAATGTGAGATGTTTACCTAGACCCTATCAGAACAAAGCACAAATAGAAAAGTAATGACAACCACCTGAGTGTTATGGTGACTGTAGTGGTGAAGGCCTGTAATCCCAGCATAAAGGAAGCTGAGACAATATTGAGGCCAGCTTTGACTACTAAGATCTTGTTTCAACAAAACCAAACAACCAAAAAGCCCCAGAAGTGCTTATTTGCTGCTAATAGCCACCACATCAGCATTTAGGAGGTGGAGACAGGAGTATAGGAGTTCAAGGTCATCTTCAGCTACACAGCAAGTTCAAGATCCACTTGGGTTACTTGAGACTCTGTATCAAGCAAAGCAAAAAACAGTTATTAAATAGCAAGATTATAGCCGACTGTAGGGTCTGCACAGGCTCTTGCTACGCAAGGGCCAGTAGGGAATGAACATGGGTGGGTCAGCACCCACTCCCCATGTGCAACCCCTCAGAGTCCCCCCTGCCTTCATGTTGAGGTGCAGCTGCTGGGGCCAGGCCAAGGGGACTGCTAGCTGACCATTGTGCTCTTGGGGAGAAGGTGGGAGGCCTGCTTCCTCCAGTAGCCAGCTCAGACAGTATTGCTTTAAGGCTCAGGCCTGCCCCTGTGGCAGGTTAGCAGTGGTGCAGGAGAGCCTTTGATCTACCCCTCTAGACGTCCTGGCTCAGGAAGCAGGCCTCACAAGGACCTTCTGATCCTCCTCTACAGTGAGGTGAAAGATCAGGATGTATCTCAGGCCCCTCTCTGCAAAGCACTAGGGGAAATCTTGGAGAGGAGACCAAATGAGACCTGCTGTCATGGAGTGGGTGTTCAAGATTAACACAGAGGATGAAACCTCTGACCATGAGTGGCACTCAAACTTGGGTCTTGATATTTTAGGATAAGGCACCCCAAGGAAGACAGTTGTGAGGCGGGGGAGACGGCTGACGAGTGCTTGTTGCACAAACATGAGGACCTGAGAAAAGTGTGGAACCCCAGGGCAGGAAGGTAGAGACCAGTGAGTCCCTGGGGCTTGCTGGCCTGCAAGCCTAGCTTGACTCTCAACCTTCCTAATGCTGGGACCCTTTAGTACAGTTCCTCATGTTGTGATGACCCCCAAACATAAAATTATTTCATTGCTACTTCATTAATGTAATTTTACTACTGTTATGAATTGTAATGTGAAGATCTGATATGGAACCCCCCCCAGGGGGCCGAGACCCACAGGATGAGGACCACTAGGCTAGAGAACTATTTCAGCTGTTAAGAGTACCATTCCAGGGAGGCACCTGATAAGAACACACACACATAAGTGCATACATGTATGCACACAGACACACGTACACAATGCATACATACTCTTGCACATACCCATGCACACACACTCATACACACAGGAAGAACTAGTCACCTGTTGTTTTGGTGTTGAAATGAAGGCCAAGGGTTCATGGCAGCTAGGCAAGTGTTTTACCAGGGAGCTATGCTTCCAGACCATTTGTTGTCTGTCTGTCTAACTACCTACCTATCTATCTATCTATCTATCTATCTACCTATCATTTGTGAAACAGGGTCTTTCTACATAACCCTAGCTGCCCTGGAACTCACTCTAGATCAGGTTGGCATAGAGTTCAAGAGATCCACCTGCCTCTGCCTCCTAAGTGCTGGATTAAAGGTATGCACTACCATGCCCAGCTATAATATATTTATTTCTTTGAAAGCTGGTGAAGTGACTCAGCAGATGAAGGTACCTGCAGCGAAACCTGGTGACTAAGTTTCATACCCAGGACTCATGTGGTGCCACAAGTTGTCCTCTGACCTCCACATGCCCCCTCCCTAAATAAATGGCATTTTTTTTTGTTTTGTTTTTGTTTTTTGTTTTACTTTGTTTTGTTTTTGAGACAGTGTTTTTCTGTGTAACAGCCCTGGCTGTCCTGGAACTTGCACTGTTGTCCAGGCTGACCTCAAACTGTCAGAAATTTGCCTGCCTCTGCCTCTGCCTCTCACTCGTATTAAAGATGTGCTCTCCCACGTCTGGCTATTGCGGGCTGGAGGGATGGCTCAGAGGGTAAGAGCACTGGCTGCTCTTCCAGAGGTCCTGAGTTCAATTCCCAGCACCCACATGGTGGCTCACAACCATCTGAAATGAGATTTGGTGCCCTCTTCTGGCATGCAGGCAGACCACTGTATACATAATATTATGTATACACTGTATATATAATAAATAAACCTTTTAAAAAAAAATGCCATTTGCAGAGGGCTGGAGAGCTGGCTAGGTAGTTAAGAGACCTGGCAGTTCTTGCAGAGGACCGAGTACTTGACTGGAAATTCACAGCCATCTGTGACTCCAATTCCAAAGGATCTGCTGTCGTCTTCTGGCCTCCTCAGGTACCTGGACACATGCACGTATATACATTTTTTAAAGATGAAAATATTAAAAAGGGAGGTTATTTTTAAAAATGTGTCTCTGGCCAGGTGTGTTAGGTAGTGCATATCTGTTATCCCAGAACTGGGCAGGTAGAGGCAGGAGGAATCAGGCATTAAGGTCAATTTCAGACTGAGCTATATGAGACCTTGTCTCAGGATGTCTCAAAAATAAATCAATAAGGGGCTGGGGAGATGGCTCAGTGGTTAAGAGCACTGGCTGCTCTTCCCGAGGTCCTGAGTTCAATTCCTAGCAACCACATGGTGGCTCACAACCATCTGTAATTGGATCTGGTGCCCTCTTCTGGCATGTATGCATAATAAATAAATTAATTGAAAAAAATTAAAAAAATAAATCAATAAGCTGGGCATGGCAGCACACCCCTTTAATCCCAACATTTGACAGGCAAATCTCTGTGAGTTTGAGGCCAGCCTGGTCTATACAGAGAGTTCTAGGCCAGCCATGGCAACAGTGAGACTCTGTCTCACAAGTAAATAGATAAGGGAGTTAAGGGCACTGACGGCGTTTCCAGAGGACCAGGATTAGGTTGCCAGCACTCCAGTTCCAGGTAAATCCATTGCCTTCCCCACCTGATGCAGACACTGCACATACATGGGTACACAGACCCCCCTGCAGGCCTCAGATACATAAAATAAAAAAATAAACCTTTTAAAATGAATACACAAATGCATTAGGTGTAAAAATTCATTTTGTACTCAGGTGTGGTGATTTAGGCCTGTAGTCCCAGCACTCAGGGGCTGAAGCAGGAGGATGACTGTGGATTCAACACCAGTCTGAGCCACAAATTGGACTTGGTGTGTTTTTGACTTGGGGGGATATTTTTTAAATTTATTTATTTTTATTTTATGTGCGTTGGTGTTTTGGCATGGGTGACTGGAATTACAGACAGTTGTGAGCTGCCATGTGGGTGCTGAGAATTGAACACAGGTCCTCTCGAAGAGCAGCCAGTGCTCTTAACCACTGAGCCATCTCTCCAGCTCTTGGGAGGTTTTTTATTTTTATTTTTTTTGGTGGGGAGTATGCAAGGATGAGAGGGTGGGCCTGGGAGAATGGGAGGTGAGTGTAATTGGGGTGCATTGTATGAGATTCCCAAATAACTAAAAAAAAAAAATTATGTTGGAAAAAAAAGAACAAAGGGCAAAATAACCATTTCACTTTTGGCTAGGGGCATGGCACAGATATTTTGTTTACTTATTTTTGCTTTATCTTTTCTGTGTGTGAGTGCATGTGTACAGGTCATGGTGTATACCTGGAGATCAGAGGACAACCTTGGGTGTTCCTCCTCAGACAGGGTCCATTGTTCTCAACTGTGTAGGCCAGGCTGACGGGCCCATGATTTCCAGAGATTCTGTTTTTTGCACCTCCCATTTCACTTCTGGGATTGCAGATGCACACTTGACACTACACCTGGCTCCAAGGGTCCTCAGTGTTGTGTGGCAGCTTCTCAGGATCTCAGACTTGTGCAGCAAGCTTTTTCTCTGCTGAGCCATCGCCAGAACTGTGTTCGTGTTTGTGTAGTGGTGGTGGATGTCCAGGTGTGTCTGCACACACCTGGGTATGTATATGGAGCAGATGTTGGGTGTCTTCTTCCATCGTGCTCCACCCTATTCCCTTGAGACAGGATCTCTCACTGAACCCGAGGCTGGCCATTTTGACTAGGCTAGTTAGGTGACCAGAAAGCTCCTGGGATTATCCTGTTTTTGCATGTGTATTTCCTGTTTTTTGTATGTAAATTAACATTTAGAGTTAATATACATACAAGACCATGCCTGGATTTTCATGTTGGTGCTTGGGATTTGAACTCAGGTCCTCTTTGAGAAGTTGTAAATTACATTTATTTATTTATTTGTGGAGGATGGGGTAGAAGTGTGAGTGGGGTACATGTGACAAGGAGCAGGTGTTGATGGAGATCAGAGGACTTGTGGAAGTTGGTTCTTTCTACCATGTGGGCCCTGAGGTGGAACTCAGGATCAGGATTGGCAGCAAACCCCCCGAATGATGAGCCTCTCACATACCTAGAGCTCCTGTCCTCTTGCTTTACAGCAAGTACCCACCGAGCCGTCTCCCAGAGTCAGAAATGCAGTTGAAAGGTTTTTTTAAAGTATGTTTATTTTATGTGTATGAATTCTTTGCCTGCATGTACGTCTATGTACCACATGCATGCCCAGTGCCAGCAGAGGCCAGAAGAGGGTGTCAGATTTCCTGGAACTGGAGTTACAGATGTTTGTGACCATGTGGGTGCTGGGAACTGAACCTGGGTCCTCCTAAAGAGCACTCAGTGCTCTCAAACACTGAGCCAGCTCTCCAGCCCCAGAAATGCATTTTTAATGTTAAGTATTAAATGCCTGAAAAGTAAGATTCTCTGACAGTAGTGATACATGCCTGTAATTTCAGAATGCTGTGGAAGGAGGATAGAACATTCCAGGCTGGCCTGGGCTACACAGTAAGATCCTGCCTAAAAAAGGAAAAGAAAGAAAGAAGAAGAAGAAGAAAACCATTAATCCCAGCACTCAGTAAGCAGGTGGATCTCTGTCTACAGAGCAAGTTCCAGGACAGCCAGGGCTACACAGAGAAGCCCTGTCTTGGAAAAATTTAAAAGACCCAGTCTCAAAAATAAATAGATAGGTAGAATACATAGGTAAGTAGATATATGGATGGATGGATGGACGGACGGACGGATAGATAAAATAAAAAAGAAAGAGAAGTAGTATGTGGTGTGAAAAGAAAGTGTATAAAATAAGTAACATGTAACAGGCTGGAGAAGTAGAATGCTATCCCCTGTTGAGCCTCCTGGGTCGTTGTGCTATTTTTAAATGTGTCTGTTGGACATCTGTTTTCTTACTGAGGCACCTTTTGCTGTGACCGTCTTGTAGCATGCTCACATCCCAGGGGCTTTTGTTCTGTGAAGGGAGCAGAGGAGGAGAACACACAACTTTTTACAGTTCATTGTTTTATTGTTTCATTATTAGCTATTAAGCTTTCACTGCAAGCCCAGGGAGGTTCCACAAGCCAGCACTGGGGAGGCTGAGGCTAGAGGATCCCTGGATTCAAGGCCAGCCTGGGCTATATATTAAGACCTTGTTCCGAAAGTGATGCCAGGGATGTCCAGAAACTGACACCTGGTATCCTCATGAGGAGAAGAGATGACATAGAGACACCTGTCAGGGAGAGGGCCGGCAGGATATAAAGGAGCTCCTGGAGTGATGGGACCATGAGCCAAAAACCTCCGGGGCTTGTTGGGAGCACCAGGCCTGGGACAGAGGGACACCTCCACCAGGCCTCCTCGCCAAATAGAGGGCTCTTCTCTGCAGTCCCGCATCATCTGAGTCATGGCCGCCTGTGACAGCAGCTACAGGGAGTGAACACAGGAGGTGCATGGTGACTGTCCTGCCGACAGACACAGCAAACACATGTGACTCCCGCACTGGGGAGGGAGGCGGAGGAGGCCGGAGATTCACTCAGCTGACCACTTTGTTTCCAGACGCTGTGGAGAACAGCTGGACGTGGTGCTACCTGCCTGTGGCCCAGCACCTGGCGTCCCAGCATTGGGAGGATGAGGCAGGAGGGTCAGCCTCTACTATGTGCCTGGCTGGAGGCCAGCCTTGGCTACTTGATACCCTGTCTCAAAACACACACACATACACACACACACACACACACACACACACACACACACACACACACACACGCACACACACACGCACACACGCACGCACGCATGCACGCACGCACACACATGCACACGCACAGTGAATCCAGTCAGATCATGAGCTACTCATGTCATGCTGGTTCCTAAACCCCTGTGTTTAAGTCCCTCACCTCTCTGTCTGTCTATGTCTCCTTCCCTCCTCTTCTCACTTTCCCCCTCCCTCCCTCCTTCCTCCCTCCTTCCCTCCCTCCCTTCTTTCCTTTCTGACAAGGTTCCCCCCATGTAGGCCAGGCTAGCCTTGAACTTGTCCCCCTGTCTCAGCCTTCCCAGTGCTGGGATCACAGGTGTGTGCTGCCGTGTCTGGCTTCCCCCATAGATGCGCTCCATTTGTTTTTGTGGTTCTGGGGGTGGGACCCAGGGCATTGTACATGCTAGACAAGTTTTCTCCCATTTAGCTATGAGCTATATTCTCCAGCCATTTTTATCTTTAATTTTGATACAGGGTCTCACACTGTAGCCCAGGCTGGTGTGGGCTCTTTGTGTGTGTGTGTGTGTGTGTGTGTGTGTGTGTGTGTGTGTGTAGGGATGTTTTGCTTACATATGTATTTGTGCACCACACATGTGCCTGGTGCCAGCAGAGGTCAGAACATGACATTAGATCTCTGGAACTGCAGTTACAGATGGTTGTAAGGTACCATGTGGGTGCTGGGAGCCAAACCCCTGACTGCAAAGACAGCCAGTGCTCTTAACCTCGGAGCTGTCTCTCCAGCCCCGGCTTTGGTCCTCCTCCCTTAGCCTTCTGAGCAGCTGCAGTGCCAAGCTCTCTAGGTCCTGAGACTACAGGTCATCTTAGGTCATTTAGAAGCCGAAACAGTGTAAGTGCTATGCACACAGTTGTAACAAGGTATTGTTTAGGGACCTAGGACAAGAAAGACAGCGCAGATGACAGAGCTCACAGCTTACTCAGGTGTGGCTTTCTTTTCTGCCGAATAAGTGGGTGCTGCAAACTTCTGGCAGCTCTCAGCAGGAGTCTAGGCTGCTGTCAGGAATCCTGCGGCCACTGCACCCTCCTCTACAGTGTGTGGTCCCCTCATCCCTGAAACAGTCCTGGTGCCCAGCTCCCAGCGTGGTGGGAGGAGGATCTGCTGCCTCTCATGCCTTTCCCTAGATCAGACGGCATTTAAAAATGGCAGAGAACAGCTAAAAGTATCCTTCCTCCCAGCACTCAGGATGTGGAGGCAGAAGGATCAGGAGTTCAAGGTCATCCTTGGTTATATAGTTGAGTTCAAGGCCATATGTAAGACCCTTTCTCAAATAAAGAGGTCAGGCATCATGGTACACTCCTTTAGTCCCAGCATTGGGGAGGCAGAGGTAGGAGTATCTCTAAGTTCAAGGCCAGTCTGGGCTACAGAGTATGACCCGTCTCACAAATAAACAGAAAGATGGTAGGGGAGTGCTGGGCTGGGCAGGTGCATGGCCCATTTGGAGCATTGGTTGTCAAGGGGTCTGTCTCAGCCCTGCTTGCTTCCTTGTTAGGGAGCACACTAGCCAGCACACATCACTTGCCCAGGAATATAGTGACAGATGGAGGGACAGGCACATAGCAGTCACAAGCCTCTGTCTTGTTACAGCAGCAGTATGATCTGTCCCCATTCGGGGAAGCATCAGCATAATGAAGAGCTGGGCTGGGCAGCAGTGGAGACGTGCACAAGGGCAGGAACAGCTGGCAAGGCTAAAGCACCAAGCAGGTGTTGCACATCTGGGTCCTTTCTAGGCCCTGGCCTTCCATGACCCCCAGACTAAGTGGGAATCAAGGAGAAATGGGTAGGGAAAACACTTCTTTGGGGGGGCAGTTCACAACAGGGTTTCTCTGGGTAGCCCTGGTTGTCCTGGAACTCTGTGGACCAAGCTGGCCTCAAACTCAGAGATCCTCTTGCCTCTGCCTCCTGAGTGCTGGGGTTAAAGGTGTGTGCCACCTCTGCTCGGCTGAAGAACCACTTCTTGAATACTCAAGGCACAGGAAATACTGGGAACAGTAAGGACAGGATTTTTAGGATGGGTTTCAAAGAATGCAGAAAATTTTTCTAGCAGAGCAAAGCATGAAAATGTGGAGTTCAATGTGTCCAGGTAATTTACCTACCTGTCAGTCAATGCACCCCGTGTGGTGAGAACCTGGGCTTTTGGAGGTAAGCAGCAGTAACCGAAGGGGACCCAGCATAGGGGCTTGAGTGCACATCCAAGGGCCGCTGGTGATAGTGTGGGTCGGCAAGAACAGAGGACAGTGACTTTTTGTACACTTGTTTATTTATTGTGGTGGGGGAGGGTGTGTGCTGCGGCATGTGTTGGGGGGTCAGAGGCCACCGGGAGGAAGGAGTCAGTTCTCTTGGTTCACCAAGCGGGTTCCAGAGATGGAACTCTGGCCAGGAGGCTCAACAGCAAGTCTCCACCACTGAGCCGTTTCACTGGCCTTTTTTTTTTAATTTTTCCTTTTCTGTTCTGGAGATGGAACCCAGAGATAAGCAATCTCCCACTGAGCTAATGTATCCCACTCCTCTGTGTACCTTTTCAGTTTTGAGACAGAGTCTTGCTAAGTTGCCCAAGCTGGCCTGGGACTTTCCATGTATACCACCCAGGCTGGCCTTGTAACCTCAGATCCCATGTGCCGGCTTAGCAGGTGTGCCCTGTGTCCAGAGTTGTCTGGGTCTTTTGAGACATGCATAGAGCTCCCAGCCAGGGGGACAGTCATAGTCTCCAGAACACAGAGTGAGGAGCTATCTTCGAGGCTGGCAGGCAGTCAGGGTTAGCAGCCAACAGTCACCATGCCAGACACACCAAACTCTATGAACTAGGAAAGAAAACAGCCTTTATCATTGGCAGACAGATGGTAATTGGCTTCTGATGGCTGTCATTATAGGAGCCACTGCAGGCTTGGAAACCCTGTCACTGAACAGTAATGCCTTCTAGCTGTAGGGGAGGGCTGCAACCTCCACCTGCACCCTGAGCAGTGGTACAGGTGGTGGGCCTCCCTAGGTAGCCAGAGGTCTGACACTCAAGGATGCTGAGGATGGAACCCACGTCTCCCACATGCTCCGTGTGTGCTCCTCACCACCTGCTGTCTTGGGAGTTGTTACTGCATCACTCCCCACCCGCCTTGCTTGTGTGGGCAATGGAGCGATGGCCAGAGTAAAACAGTAAAAGGGGAGAGGGCAGGATCTCAGTGGTGGAGTGTTTGCTGGCACCCATGAGGCCCTGGGTTCCATCCCTAGTACTGGAAAGAAGTTAGTTTGAGCCAGGTGTGGTGGTACATTCCTGTCATCCCAGCACTCAGGAGGGAGAGGCAGAAGAGTCTGGGGTTTACAGTTGTTTTCAACTACACAACATGTTTTTGGCCAGCCTCAAGAGATAGCACAAGAGCCTGTTTGAAAGAGAAAAAAAAAAATGAGAAGAGGGCTTGGATACAGCTCAGTGCTTTAGCAGTTTCTCAACACCCAGGAAGCCTTGGTTCAAACCCAGGCTGAGAAACAAACTTGGCTTTGAGCCAGGTATGGTGTTGCACATCTATAAACCCAGCACTTAGGAGGCTGAGGCAGGAGGATCAGGAGTTCAAGCCAGCCTAAGCTGTATGAGACCCTGTCTCAAAAACAAAAACAAAGCTGGGCGGTAGTGGCACACCTTTAATCCCAGCACTCAGGAGGCAGAGGCAGGCGGATCTCTGAGTTCCAGGCCAGCCTGGTCTACAGAGCAAGTTCCAGGACAGCCAGGGCTACATAGAGAAACCCTGTCTCAAAACAAAACAAAACAAACACCAACAACAAAAACAGGATAAAAGACATATCTATTCCTACAAACCAATCTGGGTCACACGGATCAATATTTTCCCTGCTTCATAGTTGGCACTTCATCTGGCAACACAGAGAGAGAGAGAGAGAGAGAGAGAGAGAGAGAGAGAGAGAGAGAGA
>CABHPQ010142401.1:23558-40192 GCA_902168405.1 Peromyscus aztecus
ATAAATAAATAAACAAATTTTAAAAGAATAAATAAATAAGATTGGCTTCAAAATGCCACACTGTAGTTATACAAACAAGGGTGGGAATGGGAAGCCGGGGATTGCACAACAAGCCAGGATTGTTGTGAAAACGGGAAGTTGGAAGGACAGCTCAGGACAACTTGCAGAGGTAACTGTCAGCCTCACCCCCAAGAGGCTAACTGCGCAAGGCCAAGCAGGATTTCAAACGACCCTGAGGCTGAATAGGGAATGAGAGGTGGGCCAGGGATGGTAGTGCACACTTGGGTAGCTGAGGATTTAGGACAGTCTGGGCTATGGAGCAAGGTCCTGGCTCAAAGTGTGTGGGGAATGGGGGAAGGAACCACATGGCACATGCCTTTAATCCCAGTGCTCCGGAGGCAGAAGCAGGAGGATCTCTGTCAGTTTGAAGCCATCCTGGTCTACATAAGCAGGTTCCAGGCCAGCCATGATTGCACAGAGGGACCCTGTCTCAAAATAAAACAAAACAAAAAAAAAAAGAAGAAGAAAGACAAGGAAAAAGGGCTGAGGTGTTGGACCCCAAAGTTTAGGGTCCTGAGTGGGCACCCCAAGAACCCAGACTCCAGTCCAGTTGATGCAACAGCAAGAAGTTTTTATTACGGCTGTATACAGTCGGGCAGACTCTGCTCAAAGAGCAAGAGTCGCATCGCACTACAGGCACTTTTAAAGGAAAAACCCACAAAAGTCACAAGATTACAAATCCCATACAATCACAGAGTGATCACAGAGTGGGTACAGTGGGTACAGTTACGTCAACCTCAAGGGGGGTATCAGGGAGGGGGGAGTGGAGCTTACACACAGGTCACGGTGGTCCTTCCTGGAACATTTGCAACTTTCCCAGTCACAGTTGAGCACATCTCTTAACAGAAATCTCTTTACATTGTTGTATTGTTGCAGGGGAGTTTGAATAATGGCTGAGTCAGGTTGCCCTGGGAACTAGATTTTTAGTTTCTCATTTCCTGAGGCTTGGGGGTGTAAGCCTGAAGGGTTAGGGTCTTTCAGAGGGAGATGGCTTTTCAAGCTTGGAGACCTGAGTTCAGACCCCAGGACCTGTGTGGAACTGTGACGGCATGTGACTGTGAGGCCAGGCTAAGGCAGGGAGGCATGTAGACTGGAGGAGCCTGGAGCCTGCTCACCATCCAGTCCGACTGAGTCAGGAAGCCGCAGATCCATTGAGAAACACCAGTGATAGAGGAGAACACCTGATCCTGGCCTCGGGTGCACTCATGCACACCAACACTAAAGGACTTGGTGCTTCTCCGGGTCTTGGTCCTCTGATGAGCATCCCCTCCAGCCTCTGTGCGGCCGTGGCCACTTTGCTTTCTGAGCCTGTGACTTGGTGCTCTGTTGTAGAGAGACCACAGGCAAGTGCTGAGTTCCCTGCTGTCCGGAGCCCTGGCCGGTGCACTTGCCAAGACAGCAGTAGCCCCCCTGGACCGAACCAAGATCATCTTCCAAGGTAAGGCCTGTGCTTCTGCCCTTGTGCAGTATGGAAGCGGCCAGGTGGTCACCTCCCCTTTCTCTCCACAGCCCCAAGACTTATACTTAGTCTCATATTGTAGCCCAGACCAGCTTCAAATTCACTTTAGAGTCCAGGTTAGCCTTGAATTTGAAGAAATCCTTCTGCCTCAGCCTCCTAAGTGCTGGGATCCCATGTCTTTGATACCACACCCAGCCCATGTTCTTCAGAGATACCAGTCACTGCTGGGGGTCACCTGCCTGTACCTTGAGTCTGCCACACCCACAGTCTTTGTTTACAAACTCAGTCACCTTTTCGGGGGCCTGGATGAGGACGTGGATGTAACTTTTGGGGCTGAGCCTCCTGCCGATGGTCAAATGATGGCAGCCTCCCTCAGCTTCTGGGAGAGGGGCTGGCCACCACCACTGTGCCCCGGTGCTGCTGATACTCGCTGGGTTCCCTGGCTGCTCAGGAGATGGAGGGATGACCAGAGAAAGAGCAGGCCTCTGTGCGAATGCCTCGCCCCTGTCGCCTGCTGTCTGAGCACGGCTGTGGCTCCAGGCCTTGGGCGGGGATTTCCTCAGCCTTGGGGCCTATACTTCTGGATCTTTCCCACAAGCCCTTCTGGCCTACACAGCTCAGCCCCCTTGGCCCATATGGTGACTAAAGACATGTAGTGTGGAGCAAGGCGGGCGTGCGGGGGACCGTGGGGAGGCAAGCTAGTGCTCCTGTGCTGGATGGGGGCATGCAGAACAGAGCAGACCAAGATAGCCTTGGCACTTTTCCTGGGGAGGCTCAGGTGCAGGGCTGGCAGCAGGGCCAGAGAACTGGGGTCCCTCCCAAGTGTACATCCCCAACACACAGCCTCGCAGCCTCTGCCCGAGCCCCTTGCCGTTCTTAGGCGCCCTGTGCTGGCTCCACTACCCCTCCTGGGTCCTGGGCGGAGCACCCCACCCTACTGCATTCCTGTCCACCGCCCACACCAATGCAAAGCGAAGGTCAGGCCCCAGAGCCAGGAGCCTGACCTTTACATCTCATGGTCTCTGTGCTTTTGTTTGTTCCAGTGTCTTCGAAAAGATTTTCTGCCAAGGTGAGCTGCTACGGGGGCTAGGAGCGGTCTGGGAGTTTTCCAGGAGCCCACCATGCATGGGTCTCCTGGGAGCAGTGAGGTTTGCTGTCCTGCCACCCTAACACACACCTGGGGTGGGACTTGGAAGCCTGTTTCTAGAACGGTTTTGAAGGTGTCACTGTCAGATCAACAACCATGCGCTGTGTGCTGGGCTCCCAGCCAGCCTGCCACCCCAGAGTCTGTCAATTACTAGACACAATCCAGCATTTGAGGGGCCTGAAAGCAGGGAGCCCAGGTGATCACAGCTCAGGCTGCTACTAGCTGGGCAGGCCCAGTGAGGCCTCTGCATCTGAGGGTGCTGCCCGCAGAGTGCGCCCAGGGCCGGTGGTGGCAAAGAAGTGCTGACTCCCCATCTTCTCTAGGAGGCCTTCAGGCTCCTCTACTTCACCTACCTCAATGAGGGCTTCCTCAGCCTATGGCGTGGGAACTCGGCCACCATGGTTCGAGTGATTCCATATGCTGCCATCCAGTTCAGCGCTCACGAGGAGTACAAGCGTGTCCTGGGCCACTACTATGGCTTCCGTGGAGAGTAAGGCTCCTGCCCACAGGGCCTGCCCCTCCTCACAAATCACCCCGCCCCCTTCGGCTCCTCTTTGCCCAGGCTGTGCCCCTCACTAACACCTCCTACAGGACCACAGCCTCCCCGCCTCACCCTTCGCCCCACCCTCCATTCCTTCCCCTGTGCTGTCTTCTCAACTGTCATTTGATTATCCCTCTGATTGTTCAGACCTGATTCCCACGGGTGCAGGGCACCATGTAGCCCCAGCCTTAGGGAAGGCACTCCTGCACACGGGGAGGGAGACCGGAGGTTGCATTTGACACTGGCCTCAGTGACCCCATAAGCTCAGCCACTTGGAACCCTCCTGGGCTCCTGTTCTTCTGTACCCCAAAGGCTGAGGTGTGGGCATCTCCTGTCCCCCTACCCAGGCCTCAGCTTATTCTGCTTGTCTGCAGAGCCCTGCCCCCATGGCCCCGCCTCTTGGCTGGAGCCCTAGCAGGAACCACAGCTGCTTCCCTCACTTACCCTCTGGACCTGGTCAGAGCGAGGATGGCTGTGACGCCCAAGGAAATGTGAGTCCTGCCATGGGATCCACGCTGGCTGCTGTTACCAACAGAGGTGTATGTGGGGGTGCTCTCTGGGGATCCCTCCAATGAGTGAGGTTCTGCAGGGTTCCAGAAAGCATCATTGTGTCTCAAAGAATATCTAAGGGTAGCCGGCCGTGGTGGCACACGCCTTTAGTCCCAGCACTCAGGAGGCAGAGGCAGGAGGATCTCTGTGAGATGGAGACCAGCATGGTCTACAGAGTGAGTTCCAGAACAGCCAGGCTACTCAGAGAAACCCTGTCTCTGAACAAAACAATCAAAAAGCCAAGGGTCAGCAGCCCTTGAAGATGGACGCCAAAGCTGTCCTCTGGTCTGCATCTGTGCTCAGTGCCACCGACACCCCTTGCTCCACAGTAAATAATTAAATGTCTAAAAACAACAACAAGCAAAACCAAGTAAGAAACTGGGCACAATGGGACACACCTGTGACCCAGATACTAGGGAGGCAGAAGTAGCATCAGGGTTCCCAGTTCAGCCTGGGTCACAGATCCAGACCCCTCTCAACAAACAAGGCAATAAACAAGTACCTTAAGAACAGGACTGGAGAGGTGGCTGAGCAGTGAGGACCACTGGCTGCTCTTGCAGAGACCTGGGTTTGACGATACCCAGCACCCATGTGGTGGCTCACAACTGTCTGTAACTCTAGTTCCAGGAGATCAGGTGCCCTCTTCTGTCCTCTTCCAATGTGTGTGTAGATCTACATGTAGGCAAAACACCCATACACACTCAGAGAGAGCGAGCCAGGTGTGTGTGTGTGGGGGGGGGGGTGCCACATATAATTCCAGCAGAAACAGACAGATCTCTATGAGTTCGAGACCAGCCTGGTCTACATAGATAACTCCAGGTCAGCCAGTCCTATATAGTGAGGCCCTGCTTCAAAACAAATAGAAAAACTAGAGCTGGAGGGCTGAGCATCAAGGCAGAGATATGAGGGTCTCTGTGAGTTCAAAGCCAGCCTGGTCTACTTAGCAGCTCAGGTACTAGGACACTTGCCTGGCACATGCACAGGGCATTGGTACCAGCCCCGTACCTGGCAGAGCAGGTAGTGCCGTCTCCATGGAGTTCCCTCATTCTCCTAGACAGGAAGGGTGGATGGGGTGCAGGCTCTAAGCCCTGTCACATGGTCTCGGCAGGTACGGCAACATCTTTCACGTCTTCATCCGCATCTCCAGAGAGGAAGGGCTGAAGACCCTGTACTTCGGGTTCATACCCACTGTGCTGGGCGTCATTCCCTACGCGGGACTCAGCTTCTTTACGTACGAGTCACTGAAGAGCCTGCACCGAGGTGAGGAGAGATGGAGAGGTGGGATTTGGGGGAGCTGTCCCTGTGGACTCTACCTCATCCAGAGCCACACAGGAGGACAGGCAGGGACCCAGAGCCCAATTCAAAGATGTCCTGTGTCAGGTGGAATCCAGGAGCTTGGATTGTAACCTTTAATGCGTCCATTCATTTTTACTCAGTTCTTTAGAAAAGGTCTCACGATGCAACCCAGTTTGCCTTGCAGCCAACAAAGACCTTAAATTCTGCCTTTCTCCTTCCTCCACATCTCCAGCACTGGGGTCACAGGCTGTCTCCCCACACTCATCTTAGGAGGTGCTAGGGATAAAACTAAAACCCAGAGCCTCTTGAACTGGAGGGAGACACACTGCAAACAGGCAGCAGCCCCGTCCCCAGGTGTTCTTGTTAAGTAGTAAGTCTCTGGGGGAGCTGAGGCCTCTCACTGGGACTGTGGGTGCACCTGGGATCTGAGCAGTCAGGAGAATGAGACAAGATTGCTGCAGGACCAAGGCCAGCCTGTGCTACATAACAAGACCCTGTATGAAAAACTCAATTGGTTGGCAAGATAGTGGCCTGTCTGTGGGGGGCTTTCTTGGCCCCTCACGGCCCCTTCTGTGCAGCGGTTCGGTGTTTGTGGAGAGCCCGCACCTCCTCCCACAGCTCGGCCACAGCAGCAAGGCAGGCCGCTCGATGCGGAGATGCCATGTGCCCAGCTGTCACACTGCATTCAGCAACTCCAAAGAGAAGGAAGTCTGCACACAGTACAGACACAGGCTGTTAAACCCTTTCCGTCTAGCTGTGTGTGGTGGCTCAGGCCTGCCGTCCCACTCAGGAGGCTGAGGCAGGAGGATGGCATGAGGTGGAGGCCAGTCTGGGCTACCCAGTGAGACTGTCACGGAACACCAACTAACAGTAGAACCTGTCCATCCGAGGTTACTTGAGCCTGTGCTGTGCCTGCTGCAGGTGCTTGCTGACCCCTGGCCGCCATGACCCTAGAATCCACAGCAGCAGGCTTGTATCTTCCTTTCCTGTAGTGTGGGCTGTACTGGGCCTTTGCTCTATGGAGCCATGCCTGCAGCCCCCAGCAGGACACTAAGATGTCCCTGCACATCACTGCATTCCTCATTAGTTTATTGAAGTCAGGCAGAGGTACGTCCTCCATGTAGGAGGATGCCGTCTGTGTGTACCCTGTACTCTTAAGGATTCAAAGCTTCCGTAGGGAATCTTAGGACGCACCCCCACAGATGAGGGGGCACTGAAAACTGTGTCCCCATAGATGAGGGGAAACTATTGTACATGTAGCCTAGGTAACCTTGTAAGTCTCACTGTTGTAAAATGTGTCTTATATTAGGCTGGGGTGTGGCTCAGTGGCAGAACACTGATCTGGCATCCATGAAGCCCTGGGTCCCATTCCCCATACCAAAACTAAGAGAGGGTGGCCTGTAAGTGGGGTCTTGGCTCTGCAAGTGTGGCACTCACGTGCCCTCTGCCCTGCAGAGTACAGTGGCCGCCCGCAGCCCTACCCCTTTGAGCGCATGGTCTTCGGGGCCTGTGCTGGCCTTATCGGGCAGTCAGCCTCCTACCCTCTGGACGTGGTGCGGCGGCGCATGCAGACGGCAGGAGTCACGGGCCACCAGCACGGCTCCATCCTGAGCACCCTGCGCTCCATCGTGCGTGAGGAGGGCGCGGTGCGGGGCCTCTACAAGGGCCTGAGCATGAACTGGCTGAAGGGCCCGATTGCTGTGGGAATCAGTTTCACCACTTTCGACCTCATGCAGATCCTGCTGCGCCGGCTGCAGAGCTAGGCCCACACAGCAGTGGATGGTGAGCTGGTGGATTGAGGGCATGCAGCTGTATGCTGGCAGCCCTGATGGTACCTTGAGGGTGGGCAGGAGGGTGGGACCCGGCTTGGGGCCGAGAGCCCATAGCAAAGTGGTGATGGATCTTGGTTGTGCCTCTCCCTTCTTGCTAGTGGCCGGTGAGTCTCCCAGGGGTGTTACCCAAAGGCCCCTAAGGGGTCAGCTGCACTTCCTGGCCTGCGCTGATTCTAGTGCCCACTAGCACACTGGGCTCAGAGCCCATCCCTTCTTGCTACGACCGTGCCTGGCCTGCAGATGTGATGGCCCTTCTCTCAAAGCCACACACTGGGGGGGTCGCAGCTTGCTCAGTGGTGGCTGTACCTGTGTCTCTCAGTCCTCCACCATGCTGCTCATCCTCTCCCAGGTAACAAATGGCTGCTCTTGCCCACATAGCTTTCTCCCCAGAGCACTGTGCCCATCCCATTCCTGAGGACTGCACCTGATCGTTGCCAACTACCTGGCTTGTAACCTTTCCAGGAGGCCCCACGGCCACCAACCAGGAGGTGCGGGGTACAGGCCCCACTGGAAATGCCCATGTGGGTCTCCCTCACCTGGGATGTCTTCCAAAGCACGTTACCTGGGCCACTATGCAGGCCCAAAGGCTTTTGTTTGCACAGCACCCATGGAGATGGGGCGCAAACTCCTGACACTGCCCAACCCTGAACTCTGGGCCTTCTGAGGGTCCCTGGTCCCCACCCAGGCTGTCATTCAGCGAGGCCAAATGAAGGCCCAAGATGGGCAGCGTGGCCTGTGAGAATGAGTGCACAGGTGTCTTGGGCACCTGGGGACCACCAGCCAGCTGATCTCAAGGAGAACTCTCCTGGGGTCCCCGATGCGTCACAGGGACTTCATGCTTTTCCTGGGACCTGGGGTTTTTGATTTGGGGTCTTTGAGACAGCCCCCCCCCCAGAAGACCTGGCTAGCATGCCCCTCAGTGGGTCGCCTGGGCTAGCCTCCAACTTGCAGCAATCCTCTTGCCTCTAGATTCTAGTTTTCAACTTATTCTGGCACAGGTCTGCACACACAAACCCCTACCCTGTGCAATCCAGTTCTGGCTCAGAGGTGAGCTAGGTGTTGGCTCCCACAGCTGGATGGCAGCCATCTCACACGTGGGGCCTGCGCAGGCTGGCTTGACCCCAGTCATTTTCAGTCTGGACTGTAGTCCTTCTCTTCCTCTATTTCTTGTGCCTGTGATGCTCGGCCATCTCCCTGCCTCCTTCGCAGATGGTGACGGCCGTCCCCACCATGTCCCCAGGCACCCTGTGGTGGCTATGAGGGACCACCCTCACCCTCCTGTGAGTGTACTGCCCACTCTGTTCCTTGCCTGGCCCCCATTCTGAGGTGGAGAGGCAGGGCACCCCACACCAGGAGGTTGGCTAGGACAGGTGGCACCATGTAGATGGCTGGGCAGAGCCCTGCACAGGGCAGCCGGCTGGGTGGGAAAGGTGAGGGGGTCCCAGGTCCCTGATCTGCTTGCCCATATGCCTCCCAGTAGCTCTGGCCTGGGCCTCTTGGCCTCTGTGGCTGCCCCTCCCATGGTCACTGTCCAGTCTGGAGTTCTATTTTGATGCCATGAAAACATTTTGTTTATATATAATGTTTATATATTTTAAAGATTTGTGCCAAGAGAGTATATTTAATAAAAATTTAAATAATTTCTGCTTCTCACTTCTTCAACACTGGCCCCTCCCCCATACTGTGAACTTCAGCCCTGAGACAGGCT
The DNA here is from genome assembly GCA_902168405.1 of Peromyscus aztecus. Classification (NCBI taxonomy): domain Eukaryota; kingdom Metazoa; phylum Chordata; class Mammalia; order Rodentia; family Cricetidae; genus Peromyscus; species Peromyscus aztecus. Next base: position 32,151 of record CABHPQ010142401.1, read on the forward strand.
GGGGCTATTTGGCACTCTTAAATATTTTGTATGTGGGTGCTTTGCCTGGTGCCTGAGGAGGCCAGAAGAGGACATCAGATTCTCTGAGACTGGAACTGCAGGTGATCATGAGCTGCCATGTGGGTGCTCAGACCTGAACCTGGGTTCTCTGCAAGAGCAGCCAGTGCTCTTAACTGCTGAGCCGTCTCTCCAGCCCCTTTGTTACCCTTGTTAAGAGAGCTGAGGTTTGTTGCCCAAGCACTCTGTGCATCTTTCTGTTCATGGACGTATGTGTGACACAGGCTGCTGGGAAAGAAAGTGGTGGCCAAAGATGGAGAACTGGACTGGGGCGTGGCCTGGGGTAGAGCCCCTGTCTAGAACCCCACAGTGTTAGGCTGGGGCGTGGCTCTGGGGTAGAGCACTTACACAAAAGGTCCTGGGTTCCTTTGCCAACACAAAAAAGACAGAGTCAAGAATATAGTAAGCGCATACCTGAACCCGCCAATAACAAAATGCTCCATGTGTTTATTTACACATCTGGGATATATAATCCAGCTGACTTGGAATTCCTGCATAGTGCTGGCCGGCCTGCCTCTACCTCTGAGTCATTAGCCATGCTCCACCATGCTTGGCAACAGAGGCATCGGCCACAGGAACCTCTGCTCTGGAACACAGTGCAGCCCCCCGACCGGCACGTGTCTGGGCGGGACCATCTGAGGTGTGCCCTCCACTCTGAAGTCACTCTTCAGTCCCACAGAGCAGAGCCTTGGTTTTCCAGAATTGTCTGCTTTTTGCACCCCCTGAAGGGCGTATCACCCTTTACTTGCCCATCCTTGATTCCCACAGAACTTCACAAGCTCCTACAGCCCCTCGTCAGGGTCAGTTTGGGAGTCTGTCCCAAGAGGCAAGGAAACTCCAGACACGCCTTCGAAATCTTGTGTATTTATACCACACACGCATTAGCCCTGCTTGCTGTAGTCATGAGGATCTGAGTTCCAGTCCTCAGAACCCACATAAGGGGGACAGAGCAGCACAGGTGTAATCCCAGCATTCCTGTGGCAAGGTGGGGGATGGAAACCAGAGACTCCTTGAAGCTTGTTGAACAGCTAACCTGAGGGTGAACAAAAAATCTCAAGGTAGAAGGCAAGGCCTGAGTGCTACGTTGTCCTCTGATCCTACAGCACCTGTGGGCTGTGGGCACACACAGTTGCATTCCTAAGTCCTTTCCAACAGAGACAGGTGCCTTCTCTGCAGTGAGACCTCGGCTATAACAGCACTGTCCTAACAAAACCATGCTCCAGACCACCGGCATCACCGGGCAGCACACGGAAGCCTCCAGTTTTATTCTCAGTACACATTCTGCATATGTAGGAGCGCCGTGCAACCATGCATGTCTCATAAACACACGTGCACACACACTAAGTCATAGCAACAGGACAGCTCTGGAGCTGGTGGTGACCCTGTCACCAAGGCCTTGAAATACATGACGGCAGTCAACTCACAGCTTCAATTTCTCTCCCCTCTCCTTCCTCCCAGCTGACATTCCCCTTCCCCTTTATTTTTTTCTTCTTGTTTTGGAGATATGGTCTTGTTACTAGTCTAGGCTAAACCTCCTGCCTCAGCCTCCCCATTGTGCTGGGGAGATGGGCATGGTGACTCTTGTCTCTTTCCTTCCTAGTGATAGTGACAGACCCAGGGATATTGAGATACTGGGCATAGTCAGGCAGTGGTGGTGCACCCCTTTAATCCCAGCACTCAGGAGGCAGAGAAAGGCAGGTCTCTGTGAGGTCAAGGCCAGCCTGGTCTACAGAGCGAGATCCAGGACAGCCAGGGCTACACAGAGAAACCCTGTCTCCAAAAAACAAAAAACAAAAAAGAAAAAAAAAAGGCTGGGCCTGAGCACCACCCCGAGCTTTCTCCTAGCCATCTCTAACCTCCGCCATCTTTCCACTCCTGCCTAGTACCACGCTCTCCTAAGTCCTTCTCACCACCCAGGTCTCCCCTGCTCATCTCAGCCTCTAGGATATTTCTGTAAGAGTGGCCCACCACTTTTATTGAGAGGAGCCTCCCACTGGAATCCTGCATACACACACACACACACACACACACACACACACACACACACACACTCACTCGAGGACCATGGCCTCCAAGTCCAGGGGAACCTGACTCAAGGGCTTCATGATCTAGGCACGGAGGTAACGGAGATGGTGGGGAGTCCCCACCCTTACCCCTAGGTCATCTAGGGGCACTAAGGTACACACATAGGACAGTCCCAGCCCTGGTGGACAGGGATCAGATGCCAGCACCTAGTGGCATCACACTAGGAAGCCACCAGTTGCTGGTGGAAATAGAGGCCAAAGAGGCTGGAGAGCAGCTGGCAGGCAGCCGTCCACCAGATGAGGTAGGCCAGCACACCACGGAGGAAGAGGGGTGTAAGCAGGCTGCCCAGAACCCCTGCGACCTGGGCTGCAGTCTGCTGGGCTTCATCCTCTGCAGGGTCCACAGAGATCAAGGTGTCTGAGGACTGGGGTGGGGCCAGTGAGGTTGGAGCAGGGCCCAGGGCCCAAGAGTAGCCGCCTGCAAGAGGGAAGAAGGGAATTATGGGTGGAGACAGAACAGTAGGAGTCTAGAGGCTTTCATACCCCACTGACTTTAGGGGGCCTCCATCCTCCCCAGTCTGCTGATCCCACCTCCAACCTCCCTGTCTATAGGTCTTGTCCCCACAGGACAACAGTCTATAGCCTTGCCCAAACGCTGCCCTCACTTTCTTTAGCTGGCCCCACCTTTACCAAGCCATGTCCTTGCTCAGACCCTACTCCTAGCTTTTATCTGAAGGCCCCACTTTACCAGACCTGTCCCCATCCTCTATCTGCTGGCCCCGCCCTCTTTTCGCACCAGCTCCTCACCCAGGGTCTTGAGCAGCAGCGTGCAGTGCAAAGTGAGGATGAGCGGCGTCAGGTACTGTAGGCTCACCACGGTCACGTAGCAGTAAACCCGGACCACCTGGCAGGGAGGCAGTAGAGGCTGCAAAGGGGGTGGTCTTCCCAGGGCAGGGACCCCATGACCAGGCCAGGCCCCCTTAGCCCAGGGACTGTTCCACCCGGGGTGCATACCCGTTGCTGAATCTCGCGGGCCTCAATGCGGCCCGCCTCCTTGCGCAGCTGCTCCACGCGAGACTTGGCTAGGCACAGGTAGGCCTGTAGGTGTGGCCGGGTCACGGCGAGCCGCAGCAGGCACAGCACCACCAGCACCCAGAGGCGCAGGGAGTCGAAGGCCCCTTCTGATGGCCTGCAACAAGAGCCAAGCAGGCAGGGAGTTGGGGTGAGCCCTCCCTCCCCAGGCCACAATCTTCCCAGTTCATCCCAGTCTGAAGACACCCCAGGTCCCTCAACACCCCGACACACGCACAGAGAAGAGGTCACGTTCCTCCTGGGTGGCTGGTATAGGAAGTCACGGGCCACAGGCTTTGTCCAGAGCCACAGGGTGCACAGGGGCGACAGGAAGCTGGTATGCAGGAGCAGCCTGGAGGGGAGCACCAGGTGGGGCCAGGCTCCTGACCCCCAGCCTCTACCTCAACCCCCCACCCCACCCCAGGAGCCCCGCCTAACTGCAGCAGTGGCCGATCTGCAGACAGGGTCAGCGCGTCCTGGTGGGTCTGGGCCAGCCTCAGGCCCGGGAAAATGAGGAAGGCGCCCAACAAGGAGCCTAGCACCGCAAGCCCAAGGCGGAGGGCCAGCTTGATCACAGGCAGTCTGGGGAGAAGAAAAGGTCTCAGGGAATCCAAGGCTGGTCAGAATTCAGCCTTTCGGGTAGGGCTCCAGATGCTCCCTCTACCTGTACCTCCCCACAAGATCCAGACCCCAGGACTCACGCCCAGTCCCAACCCTGCTTCTTCAGAACAGGCTCCAGGTTCTGGGTCACACTGGCCAGACCTAGGGGAGGAAGATCAAGTGTGTAGATTGTTACGGTTTCCAAGGCTGGCCAGCTTTCCAGCTCCCAGAAAGCACCTGTGTCTGCCTCCCCAGTGTGAAGTTTACAGGCATGGGCAGCCAATGTGCACCTTTGACATGGGCGCAAACTCAGGTCCTCACGCTTGCAGAGCTAGCGCTGTCTCACTGGCCCAAGCCCCAGCTCTGACAATCTATTTTATTTTATCTATTTTTTTGTATATGAATGTTTTGCCTGCACGTATAACTGCCACATTGTGTCTGATGCCTGTGGAGGTCAGAAGAAGGCATCAGATCCCCCACGTCGTTGTGAGCATTCCACGTGGATGCTAGAAATTGAACCTTGGTCCTCTGCAAGAGCAGCCAGTGCTCTTAATCTCTGAGCCATCTCTGCAGCCCCAGACAATCTATTGTAATTGCCTTTTATGTTCCCGTGCTGGAATGCAACCCAGAACGCCCAGGTGTGCTGTGCAGGTGCCCTGTCACTGAGGCGAACAGAGACCTGCTAGGCCCAGGCTGTGCGGGACTCTTCAAGAAATAGAACCTGGGGCTGGGGAGGTGGCTCAGAGGAGGCCCTGACTGCTTTTCCAGAGTCCTGAGTTCAATTCCCAGCACCCACATGGTGGCTCCCAACCCTCTGTAATGATCTGATTCCTTCTTCTGGTGTGTATGAAGACAGAGCACTCATATACATAAATAAATAAATAAATCCTAACAAACAAAAACAACAGCAAAACCGGGCTAGGTAGATAGCTCAGCAGTTAAGGGCGCTCGCTGCTCTCACAGGACTCACACAGTGGCTCACAGCCTAAGTAACTCCAGTTCTGGGGATGCAGTGTCCCCTTCTGGCCTTTCCAGGTACTTCACAATCTTGACACAGACACACATGATGGCAAAGCATCTACACATATGGAATAAAAATAAACCTTTAAAGACAGTAACAACATAAATCTTTTTTTTAATTTATGTGCATTGGTGTTCTGCCTGCATGAGAGTGTTGGGTCCCCAGCAGCTGGAGTTACAGACAGCTGTGAGCTGCCATGTGGGTGCTGAGAACTGAACACAGGTCCTCTGGAAGAACAGCCAGTGCTCTTAACCTCTGAGCCATCTCTCCAGTCCCCATAATAACATAAGTCTTAATCCCAGTATGCGGGTGGCAGAGGCTGGAGGATCTCTGTGAGTCTCAAAAGAAAAAGAAGAAACAGAAACAGAAAGCGAACAGGTAGGTGAGCAGGGACGTACACCCACCTGGCTCCAGACCCAGCTCCAGGGTCTCCTCCCGCACCACCTGCACGAGCATGGCCAGAAGGAGGAAGAGGAAGGCAAAGGCAAGACACACTGAGCGCTCGCCACCCTCCTTGGCACTGAAGTACAGCCTGGTCACCATGAGGAACACCTTGCTGGGGGTGGGGTTAAGAAAGCGAGGGACAGCACTCTAGAGGCAGAGGCAGGCAGATCTGAGTCGGGCCGAGTCCCACTCCCCACACCCTGAACCCCAGAGGAAGGATACAGAGAGAAGGCCAGTGTGAGCAGGCACCAGAACACAGCGATGTTGGCCTCCTGGACCGGGCCCAGCACAAAATAGTAGGCCTCCGTGAAGAGGTACACGCCCACAGAGTACACAGCGAAATCCACGAACCACTGGTACTCCAAAAAGAAGCGCAGGACTGCGGGGACAGGGGCTCAGCTGCCAAAGCCGTCCCAACGCCCCCACCCCATCCTTACGCCTGGACAGGGTGACCCCAGCAGCAGGGGAGCGGAGTGGGGGCTGAGCTGGGTGTTACCTAGGGCATCCACAGCAGTGAGGGGACAGGTCTCCAGCCGGAAAGGGGCATCTCTAGGCACTGATAGTGGCTTCTCATCATGAAGGCCATTGGTCCAGCTGAGCACATGAGGACAGTGAAGGGTGAGGTATAGTGATCTCCTTTGGGACTGCCAGAGAATCCGGATGGTGCTGGCTTGGGAAAGCGCTTCAGCCACATTAGGTGTGGGGGCAGCCTAGGCACAGGGCCAGCCCAGAGCAAACAGCCAGGAACACAGGATGCTAACTGCACCCACCTGTGCCAAGCTCCGCAGCGGGCGGGAAGGCTCTGTCCCTCAGCCGGAACCTCGGGCAGGAGTGAGGCCTGTCCCTGGGCAGGAGGGCATAGCCCTGCCTGGGCCCTGTGGAGTCGAAATGGGGGCCACTCACCGTTCCTTCCTGCTTCTGAGCCTCGGTTTCCCGGCTAGCACCCGCAGCTCCTCCTCCGACGGGTGTATGTATCGGAACAGACTGAGGAAGAAAAAAGTCAGGGAAGCGTGGCCTGAGGGCACGAGGCAAAGAACCCAGATCTGGCCTTGAGGACAGAGCATGAGGCAGTGGCAGAGCTGTGGCAGGGTACGGCCCTGAGGGAAGGTGGCGCCGGTGCCTGGGAGTAGCCATAGCCAGGGGAATTCTGGGAAAATGAGATGGGGGAACTGATCCAGTCACGGGGGGCTTGGGAATCCAGGATACCCTTGAATCTGTGAGCTGACTCTCCTGGGGCCCATGCATTTTCCTAAGGAGAAAACATTCCCAAAGCATCCTCTGCAGGGGCCAGACTCCAAAACAGTGCCAACAGGAGAGAGCTGGATTACAAAAGGGCAGGAGCGGGGAGTGGGGGCGTGTGGCTCTGTTGTCGAGACGGATCAAGATGTCCTTTACAGACACTAGAGGCGCTCACAACTGCCTGCAACTGCAATTCTGATGCCTCTGGCCTCCCCTGGCATAGGCACTCATGTGAACACCACATGTGGAAACACACACCTACACATAATTAAAAGTAATAATCTTTGAGAGAGACAGAGAGAGAGGGAGGGAGAGAGGAGGGAGGGAGGGAGGAGGGGGAGGAAGCATACACCAGGAGGATCCGGGCAGGTAGATGGGCGTGGCCACAGGCTCCGCCCACGGCCGGTGGGACCGCGCTTACCTGCCATTACACAGCAGCCAGCGGGCGAAGGAGCAGTGGGGGGCCAGCCTGTGCATGAGGGTGGCGGTGAACAGGGTCACCACCAGCTGCACTCCGAGGACCGCCTGAGGGAGCAGCTCTAGTCACAAAGTCGAAAGCTCCCTGAAGTAACCCAAGCTATTTACAGAGAAGATGGGCGGATGGGGAGTGCCAGCCTCGGGCTTTGGTGGCATCTCTCAGAAGGCAACTGGGGTGATGCCAGCGTTCATCTTGGGAGTCCCAGACATCCCCACCCACCTTCAGATTTCTGGGCCTGACCTCTGCTCCCATCGTCAGACCCCTGAACCCCTTTCCCTGCATGTTTTTGTTCTGTGAGCCCTGCTTGTCCCTGTGTAGTCACGAACCTACAGAAATCTGCCTGCCTCTGGCTCCCCAGTGTTGGAAATTAAAGGCCAGAGCAACCACATCCAACTATTTGTTTAAAGAATGTTTCCCACCCCGGTGGCAGTGGTGGCGCACGCCTTTAATCCCAGCACTCGTGAGGCAGAGGCAGGTGGATCTCTGAGTTCGAGGCCAGCCTGGTCTACATAGTGAGTTCCAGGTCAAGGCTACATGGTAAGACCCTTTCTAAATAACATTTTTTTTTTTCAATACAGGGTTTCTCTGTGTAGCCCTGGCTGTCCTGGAACTCACTCTGTAGACCAGGTTGGCCTCCACCTCGGAGATCTACCTGCCTCTGCCTCCCGAGTGCTGAGATTAAAGGCGTGCGCCACCATCACCCATCTAACAAAGAATTTTTTTAACGGGTTTAAAGAAAAGAAAAGGAGGGGGAGGATGGAGAGATGACTCAGTGGTTAGGAGCACTGGTTGCTCTTTCAGAGGACACAGGTTCAATTCCCAGTACCCATTTGGCAGCTCACAACACTCTAACTCCAGTCCCAGAGACTCCTACAACCTTCTCTGGCCTCTAAGGACAGCAGACATACACGTGGTGCACAGACATACATACAAACATCCATACTTAATAAATAAACATAATAAAATAATGAAAACTAAGTATCTTTTAAAAAGAAAAACGGAAAACCGTGCATGGTGGCACATGCCTGTCATTCAGCACTCCGGAGGCGGAGGCAGGAGAATCATAAGTTTGAGGTCACCTGGGCTACCGTCAGGAAGCAAAGCCTGC
>CABHPQ010142402.1:0-38710 GCA_902168405.1 Peromyscus aztecus
GTGGCTCCATACACCATCATCCTCCAAGCCTAAGATGGGTCTCCCTGCTGTAGAAACCTGGCAATCATTTAAATCTGTACTTGTGTTCTTTCTCATCTGTCATTTCTCAAACACCAGTCATTTATACCGCAGTAAACAGTACATTAGCCACTAGACAGTTCCTAATCTGTCATCTCTTTTGTTTGATCCACTCTATCTATTCAATGAAGAAACTGCTTGAAAAGACTTCCCCTTGCTAATGAGGAATTGGGTATCTAACCTTCCTCATAGCTTATTCTGGGGCAAAGAGGATGGAGAATGCTACAGAGCCGACGTGTGACCTTGTGATTGCATGTTTGAAACTCTCGTTTGGTTCAAACATTTAAAGAAAACTGAAGGAGAGTTCTAAAATGCAGTCACTGCACATTTTATTCTGCAATGGTAGAGATCATTTTTTTAAAATTGAAAATCTCAAAAGGTGTTTATTAATGTGTATGTGTATGCATGCATGTGCAGGTGCACACAGAAGCCTGAAGAGGGTGTTGGGTTCCCTGGAACTAGAATTATAGGCAGTTGTTAAGCTACTCAACATTGGTTCTGGGACCTGAATTCGAATCCTTTGTTACAACACTGACTTCGAACTTGGCTACAACACTAAGTTCTCTAAAGTCTTCTGCAAGAAGGGAATGTGCTTTTAAACCATTAAGCCACCTTTCTAGCCTAGAAATGATCATTTGGTTCAGAGCTTTTGTATTATGTACAAAGAACTGCTAAAACATGAAGGCCATTACAACTGTGAAAAAGGTGGGGAGTTAGCATGGTTCCTAAAAGCCAGGGTAGTGCAGTAAGGATCAGAGTTCTAATCCCATTTCTGCCATTAACTGTGAACATACATCAGCTTCACAATGTGAGTTATCATTTATCAGAGAGCTTGTATATATTATAGTTAAAAACAACATACTTATCTGACATTTTCTTCATAAAACTCTATAAAGCCTGACTCTAAGTGGCACACAATGTTACCCCAGAACTTAGGAGGCCCAGGACGGAGGAACATGAAGTTAAGTTTAGCCTGGTCTATATAGCAAGAATTGTGTCACAAACAAACAAGCAAACTCTAATAAGATTGATAACACTAACATCTCTATTACTAAAATTACAATAAAAAATAAAAAATAAAAACATCACTCTTACAAAGAGTAAGAACACAAGGCTGAAGACAGGAACTCTGGTTTTGGTCTATCCAACTCCAAAGATAGGCACAAAACTAATCAAGCTCTTCATATTACATTTTGGAGGGTGTTGGTAGAACCATGGCTTTCCTTGAGTTTAGTAAAGAAGATGTATCATCTTCCTTAGACTATAGCACATCAAAGATATGATCCATACATGCTCAGGGAGTTCACAGAGAACTTGGCAGTGACATCCTTTTCCCAAGTTTCAGTCCTATGACGCCCCCTACCTGTGTGGTTAATTTTGTGGTTTGGCTCCTTCCTAAAATGGATATTAGTAAGTTCTAGAAACCTAAATTTAGACGGACCCATATGTGCTGTGGTCATAATTCAGGTAAGTGACAGCTAATTGCTTGTCACCTTCAAGTCATATAAGCCTGGCCCAGCATTGTAGGCCGCAACTAGAGGTAGCAGAATCTATCTAGAGCCAGTCCTGCATGCCCAAGCCATCCAGTCTCCCAGCTGTCCCCCTTTCTGTTTTGCTTTGTTTCATAAAGATAGTCATTTAACTTCCCGTCATCTTCAGCTCCTAATTGCCACAACCAGATGGAAGAACTCACTGCTGGGTGAATCGGAGACTATTTCGTTCTGTGACATTGACTGAGAGAGTCCGTGTCCCCACAGGAGAATTCTGATTGAATCACTTGGTTACTATTCCTCTCAACATCTGGCAAGGTTTTGATTTGCCTTTTGTCAAAAGAGAAAGAAGAATTTATGGCTGTTAAACACATTTCAAATAAATATACATAAGTAGATTTAAAAAATCTACAGATATAGATTTCAGTGCCAAAAAGTTGCTGTTGTTTTTTTAAGCACTTTAATAAACTACAGGGAAGAAGAATAAAGCATGTGTTCTGCTTTTGTGAAAAGTGTAATTTTGGTGGGCTACAAATGTGCTCAGACAGACAGACCCAGATAGATGGACAGATAGACATAGCTGATATAGTGTATTTTTTACCACCTGGGATCATGCATGTCTTAGACATTTGCTTTTCTTCCAAATCTTGCTAATTGGATCTCACTCTGCCCTTCCCGCACACAAAGCATCACTCCTCAGATGCAGGGTTCCTTGTGTGATTTGAGGTGATGGGTCTGCAGAGCCCAGCAGGCTCACAAATTGGTATTGATCCTCATTAAACACCTGAGACATGTGAGTTATTTTCACATACCTCAGTATCTATGGGTCACCACTTTTACGAACATTCTGAGAAGATTTCCCTTCTGTTCTTAATTACAAGATAAATAAATGACAAACACTTCTGCAGTTTTGTTCCTGGGGTGATATTTTTCACTATTGGAAGAAGTTGACTGGGCTAGCAGTTAGGAAAGATTGTCTCCCTTGATTCAATTATTCTCCTTCTTTGTTGTCTTTGGTATTTTCCCTACCCATTTAGGGCTTCATATGAGGAACAGGGAGAACTGGCACTTACTAAGGGCCCCCTGTGTGACATAATAGGCTGTGGGCTTCACCTCCTTTTATCACCACTATAACTCTACCAGGCAGTGTTATTATCAAGCCAAGTGTTTGATGAGGAAATCCATCTTAGAAATATGAGTAGCATTCTCAAGACCACATGGCCATAAGGAGGCAGTGCCACTACTCAGTAACAAGTCAATCTGACTCCAATGTTAGCATTTATTTTCCTCTCCAAAGAAGCACTGCTTGAATGTGATGATTTGTTCATTAAGCTTCACTCATAGGTAGCTGATATTATAAACTGGCTTGATTAAGATTACTGCTTGATCACATTTCCTCGGTCCTACCTCCCTATAGAAAGCTTTAAATCCCAACCTTAATTTCCCAGCTTCTCTTGCAGCTAAGAGTGGCATGTGATCCAGTTCTCAGAAATGCTGACCAACCAGACATATCTGAATTTCTATTGTTCCAATCCTTCTTCTGCCCAAGGGCACAGAAATAATACCGTGACTAAGAGGCAAGAAGAGGAGGCAAGAAATCAATGCACAAAGGGTGTTGAAGCCATCATAATGAAAGAGTGTGTCTCCCAAGTGGCAGCTGTCTCACCATGGAGTCCTTGCTTCTAGATTTCTTGTTCTTCATACCACCTTTTCCAATTGGTGAAGCCAAAGTTAGTTTTCTGCTACCTGCAGCTTAATACAGTACAGTCACCCAGTACTAAAATAATAATAATAATAATAATAATAATAATAATAATAATATAGCCTCAGGAAAGGGCATCCTCCATAAGATAACTGTTTCTATTGAAAGACTAAATAAAAAGGACCATTTTTATAGACATTTGGTGTTTAGAGAAAGTGTTCAAAAAGGGAAAGATCAATACGCCAAGAGAATGGAGAATAAATTTCTTATAGGAGGGAAAAACCGAAATAGAATTTTTAGAATCCATAAAGGAGGAAGCCCTCTTTTGGGGCAGAGGGGAACATACACTAAAACCAGATATCAACAAATGTCCCTAGCATGCTCAAAGGATGTGAGCTTATTAACCAGAAGGCTGAAATATGATTAGATAATTGAGGTGGGGGAGATTATATAAGGCTGTGAAGCCAATAAGCCTAGCTTCTATACTCTGAAAGTCTTAAACATTAAGATGTCAGTATCAAGTCAAAGTGGTGATGCTTAAGGTAATCAGGCAGTAGTGTATGTGATTAGCTGATGTGGTGATTGATTGGAAGATGCAAGAGCATCAAGTGAGGTGCAAGAGTCAAGGTGCTAAGTAATACAGATACTGTGCAAAATGCTAGGGCATAGATGAGAAAATCTGCTAAGAAGGAATCCACCAGACCTAAGGAAGAAAGAATAGGTCTTACAAAGAATGACATTGTTTCCAAGGGTGGAGAAAGGCAGAAGGTTTTCAAATATAACAGAATGTGAAATGAGGACCAGCTTTCCAGCCAAGTCAGAAACCACACAGATCTTCACTTAAACTGATGGATTCTTCTCCTCTGTACCCTCTTAACCCATGGAGAAAAGACCACTGGGCTTAACTCTTCCAACTATAGTATAAGTATTGATATGTTAAATAGTTTTTGAATAACTACTTTCTCTGACTCTTTTTATAATCATCATCAGAGGCTGTATTAATGAGCTTTATTTTTCCTACTTCTGAGAAATTGATATTAGAACGCCAGACACTGTTTTGCTTTTACCAGTGTTTGAAAGGGCACATTACCATGTACATCTCTACAAGTCACCAGTGAGGATTATTAAAAGCCTTGTGGCAAATTCACTCATTAGATTATCAGATTGTCAAGTTCTATAAAACTGCTACTCCCCACAAAACTTATTCTTTTCTGTGCTTATCTCATCATAACAGTTCATCAAGATGGTTTCCACTCCTCTGTGCAAGTGTGAGCTGAGGATTATGCCATGGAACATGTAGATGTGGATATTAGATTGACACAGACTTGTCAGTCTCTGGGACTACATTAAACTTTCCTAATGCTTGTATTTCTGGAAATAAATGGGGAAAAGGGAGAAGGGAAGAAGGGGAGGGAATGGAATATGTTGTTTTCAGTGGCTAACTAGAAGCTAGAGATTAGAGTGCCTGAATAGCTGATGGTAGCAACCTTTTCTGTGAAAAAAAAAATGTGCTACAAAGTCCTTTCCTGGAGCTCCAAATGTTGATGAAGCAACTCATAACTGTTGAACACCAATAATGACAGGGCTGGCTTAAGTGGTTTGGCTGCTGTAGTTCATAGAATATTATTTGTATAGACTGAATGATACCTGGCAAGGGTTAAAACAAAATAAAATGAAACAAAGAAACTATTTTATGCATTAGGTTTGCACTGACTGTTGGAAGGCCTTAGAAGGTCATTCTCACAGCTACATCTATTCCTTAATTCACTTCATCCTTACACAATATCACTCCTTGGAGAAGCCTGTCCAGGCTCTTCTCTGCCCACTTTCTTTTTTTCATTAAAAGTATGTTTCACTACATTCCTTTTACCTGTTTGCTTATAATCTGGCTCTCCCACAAATTTGATCCTCATAGACTCAAAATGTGATCTGTGTTCTTTCCTCTGAGTCCCCAGTACCTCCCGAATTCCTAGGCATAGAGTAAGTTTCAAACTATTTAAGATGTACAGATACCCCTAAAGGTACCAAGACTGTATTCTGTCCATTTAGAAACCACCTCTCCCAGTAAGTGTCAACCCCTAGTGTCATACTATGTCATCCAGGAAGCAAATAAACAGAGGGCAGGTACTTGTCCAGTGTCCATCTCATTATGGCAGAGCCTCCTGCCCCTTCCATCAACTGGAGTGCTTAGCAGGAGAGGTGCTCAGGACCACCCAGCAGCTTTAATTCCTTCCTTTTGGATTCTTGGCAGTGACCACACTCTCTTTCTTCTCCAAGCGGACTTTATGCAGTTAACACACCAAAGGTCCTCAACCCTCTCCTCCATAACAAATAACCAATTACCTAATCTGAGGTAATGTGGGCTCTGATTAAGGCTAATGAAGACATGGTGGCCGAAGTCCTGTTTGCAACACGCAGCACTATTAGGAAAGATTAATCACCTTTTAACCGGTTCTTCTGTATTCTGGCTCCAAGCAGCTGGAGAGAGGAGAGAAGCATCCATCACTTCATCCAAGCAATACCAAATGCTGCTGTGGCCATCCATCAGGGATGCACTGACCAACTGCAGCAGGGGAGTGTAGCCCACAAAATGGCAAGGGAGTTAAGCTGTATTAGGAGAGACACATGCAGGCAGGGCGGGGAACATAGTGGAGTGTTGAAGCATTATGGAGCAGAGCATCACTTCTACAATCAAGTGTTGTCCCCAAAACCGTGGCACTAGGCACCTTGCTTCTGACCTACTTGTGGTGGACCATTCATGCCATTATTTCTAGTTGGGTATGCATTCTTAGAAGAAAGAGGCCATGTTTATTTTGGCTGTTTCTTTGGAAATGACTGTTGTAGAATGTAAAGCGAATAAGTGATGCACCAGGAAGCATTTGTATTCCTGTTCTCACATGATGTGTTACACTAGCTCATATTCTTCAACCAAATTCTTTTCTCTCAAAAGCTTGAGTAAACATGAAAAGGCACTGCATATTGATTGCTCCTCTTTCTAAAAGCCCGAGAAAATGAGGCTTACCCCAAAATATATAGGACTTGACAAATTCTGGAATGACAACATTACTGGAGTTCAAGTTCTTCATTCTTAAAAAAAAATCCCCAAATTATAAACATCAACAAATATATGCAGCACAGGTTTCATATAATCGTAGTACTATGTCTTCAGTACTTATTACCAAAACACACAAGGAATGAAGAACAGCTTCAGGCCAGGCGCCTCCACTGGGATGGTTGTGCTTTTACAGCTCCATGGCCCCTGAATTTGAATCATACATCTCTGTGGGAAAAGTATGTAGCACGAATCTTAAAAGTTCTTATTAATAAAATCAAACCCAGTGCCAGTTATTGGGGTGAACGCTGGAAGATCAGAGAAGCAGAACAAGCCACAGCTAACCTCACCTCGCCAATTCCTCAGCTGATACCATTTCCTCAGACTGGATGCCTCTGAGTTCTCATCCAAATAGATCTCAGCTGAACTGTTGCTCAAAAGCCTAAAAACTTAACCAGCCTTACCCAGGCTAGTTCCTGGTCCTCATGCCTTATATACCTTTTTGCTCCCTGCCATCACTTCCTGGGATTAAAGGCATGAGTCACCATGCTTGGCTGTTTCCAGTGTGGCCTTGAACTCACGGAGATCCAGGCAGATCTCTACCACTGTCTAACCTCTATGTTTAATATTGTGGCTGTTCTCTTCTCTGACCCCAGATAAATTTAGTAGAGTGCACAATATTTTGGGGAACACAACACTGCCACAAAAGTATAATGACATTGATGACCTTTACAACCTGGTAGACAACATCCTCACCAATAAATATATTCTTCACTCAATACATGTCATAGATTCAGAAATTCAAGTAAATGGGTGATCATTTTTAAAATAAACTCCCTTACAGGCTTCTATTGTGTGATGCTTAGACCGATTTCCTAATTTCACGTAATCTTGTATTTCTGAATTAAGGACCCATTGTTGGTGCCACTTCTTGTGGTACTTATCACATTCAATCTAGTATTAGAGCAAATTGCATACCCCCATCCTCTCCACTAGATTGTACACTCTTGAAGCATGGGCCGAAAATCATACTCATCCGTAGATCCCCTGAAGAGCCCGGCACTTTGCAAGTGAATAGAGGCACTTAATAAGCATCAGTAGAATTGGATATTTTGAAGAGACCCATACATCAAAGAAGTAAAATGAAATTAATTTTAATTGAAGCTTATTAAAACGCACTCTCTCCTCTCCTACTGTACAGGAAATTCAAGCCAGTGTGAGCTGAAGAGAGCATCTTCAGTATCAAAATTAGAGAGCATTGTTCTTCAACCTCTGGGTGTAGCTAGGTGACATGGGGAGTCTATGGCCAGGAAAGATTGCATTTATAGCCTGACAATGCCACTTCCCCAGGCTGAGTAACCCTGAGCAAATTCCTTGATAATGCTGAACCCCAGTTTTCCCATCTGTTTGCTTATAGGGTGAGTATGGGGATTTTCAATGGGATAGCATATGTACCAAGCTTCCAGCATGGCCACTGGTTCACCATCAGCATTTATTCATAAAAGTTGCAATCAAACCCTCTGGTAAAACTTGGGCCCCACTGTGTTATGACCTGAATTGAAACTTCATTTTATTAAATAATACTGTGAGAGCCACATATCTCTAACTAAAACTTTTAATATTCAAGGCTCCCATATGATTGAGGAGAAGCTAGATTACTCACTAATATATTCACATGAGTTATGAGTTGACAAGGATGTAGATTCTTCTCGTGTGTGTGTGTGTGTGTGTGTGTGTGTGTATGTACATGCAGCATGGTGTAATGTGTACCTAGGTGAAATGTATGCTTTCAAAAATAGACGAGTTTATTAATGTGCTTACTTAGAGAAACCTACCATACAAACAGTGGGGTGCCAGGTTGTCATTATGCCAATGCCCTATATACTAAGTGAAGTAAATGGTTTACTTTACCCAAGATCAGGAAGAATACTTTATTTATTAAATGTTCATTAATGAACGTCCTCTTCTTTGGCCTAAGTCAAAACTCCACCCCTCCTCCTACTCTCATCAACATGCATGTTCCAATTTAGCAGCAAATTGCAATGCAAATCCTGAGGAACCTTGAAGCCCTCTATAGCCTTGCCCAGGCTTCCCATTCCCCTGCCTTTGCATCAGCTTCTGTCCCATTCCGTGTTCCATCAGCTCTGCCTCTTCCAAACATCTAGCTTCTGTCTTTACCCTCTGCTTACTGCAGGGAAAGAAGCTTAAGGAACTTTTCTTCATAGTATGAATCGCTATCTTTCGTTATATTGTGTGTGGGGGTGTATGCATGCATGTGTGTATGTGCGTATGTGTGTGTGTGTGTGTGTGTGAGAGAGAGAGAGAGAGAGAGGAGGGGGGGAAGGATTTCTCCCAATAAATGTGAGTAAATTATGTGGAGTTATTCGAAAAGTTACATAATCCTTCGATTTACTTTATAGACAGTAAGATGAGAAATGTCAATACAAGCAGTTACATTTAATTAAGCTCTTGGTAAATTCCAGGTATTGGAACAAGCATTGTATATCCGTGTCCTCACACTGCCTTCTAGCCCAGAGATCCTGTCAAAAGGGCTTATTACCACCTTGAATGAAATCAGGGCTGAGAGGTTAAGTGATCATCACTGAATAACAATGGCAGGGCTTGCATAAAGGCCTGGATCTCTGTAGTGCTCTTCCAGACACAATCCCTGCTAAGAGACTATGAGTAGCTATTAATTGTAATAGGGTTTAACAAAGAAAATGTTTTTCAGCTCTCCTAGACAAAGAAAGGCTTTAAGGAGCAAGGAGGGGGGGGAATCCTCGTCCTGACAGACAAACAGGATTTTGATAAGTAGAGAAAAGATGAGAAAACAGATGTCTGATTAGCAGCTGTAATTCCTGAGAGCCTAGACGTACGGGCTTCAGAGCTTGGAAGCACCTGGCTATTTTCTATCTTTGATTTAGAGAAACACAAGCTTTCTTCTTGAAATGACAATTTATTCTCTCTGGGGCAAGTACGGAGATCACAGTGATAGTTTATGGTAAAAGTCTCTGTGAGTTTGTTTACTACATATTCATTTCACATGTGTTTATTAGGGGCTTACTCTGTAAAAGAGATTAAGGGAAAAGAAGATGGATAAAACACTGCCCAGAGAACTAGTGTAAAAATATCAGAGAGATCACATATTATAGTTGTGACATAATGAGAGATCCTCCATTTTCTGGGACAGGAGGAGGGTGGACCACGAAGAAAAATTGATTCCTCCCAAAGAAAAATTGATTCCTCCCATCCACATTTCCTGTGTTCTGTTTGCTTCCCATTGTGTACTAGGCTTTTCTTTCTAGCAAATATTTTCACTATGAGAAGAATCTGCTTTGAGGTCATCCAAGGATCCCTTTTGTTGGTGAGAGCTCTGATTGTTCCCTTACTCCTTTGTCAAAGAGGTTGGAAATGTGTGACACCAAACCAGCACCACCATATACTGGTGGAAAATGTGCAGTTTCCTAATGTGCTTCTGTGAGGGGGAAGCTTGGGTTCTGTGTTGCTTTCCCTACAGTCCATCATTTCAAGGAGCTCAGAGTCAGTCAGATCCCCAGTAAGCAGACAGAGAAGAGAGGTTCTGGGTAGATTAATTTTTTCACTTACACATGGATGTTAGCCAGTGTCCAGTTTCTTCTTCTTCTTCTCTAAGACAGACACTAGGTGGGAATTTTCCCACTGGAGTGAACTGTTCAGCGAGAATTTTGATTCTCCCACCAGTGGCCTCCAGTGGAAGGAAGCAACCAACCTCTCTCCTGTGACAGTCCAAACAAGTAAATTCAAAGACAGGAAACGCATCCAACAAATAGGAGCTCTGACTGAAAGCAAACTCAGGCACTGGCTCCAGTTCCCCTCCCCACCCTGGGGAGCTTGTCTTTACGTGTGCTTTGCTGTCTGTGTGTACCTGCATGTGCTTTTGCTTTTGATAAAATCTGGATATGTGCTGAGACCTTGTTTTTATTGTTTTTTATTCTTTAAATTGATGATGAAAAATAATCTGTTCCAGAAATCTTAGGCAACAGCACCTTGATTGCATCAATTTAATTTCTAAAGCTTTAATCTACTATTCACAGAGAACATGGCAACTGACTCTTTCTCATTTTATGTATAGAAAAGGGACCTCTAAACTATACCAAATACCCAATGCTCCAGTCTCCCCTGTAATACTGATGCTGAGTTTATCCTAGAAGGATGTGATCATTTCTTAGCCAAAGTGACTCTCCCCAGCTGGCCACATATTATACTTAAATAACTTCCATGACTGAAAGCCTGTATTCAAGAACAGCAGAGCCTGAGCCTTGAGTTAGGATCCAACTTGTAAAGTAGAGAACAGTGGTTGATGGGGAAGAGATGAGGTAGCAAAACTATGATGGAGAGGTGGGCTATGCAGCATTACTTTCTTCAAAGCTGACTTGTCTATGTGGATGCAGTCACGTTACATCTTATAGAAAGGACACTGCTTGCTCTTTAGACTTGGGTAAGCTTTTTAAACTATTGTTGTGTAACTAAACGTAGGTACAGCAAAAACTAGACAATGGTAAAATGTTTCTGAACATACAGTGACTAAAACTTAGTTAAAAATCAAGTATTTGATGAGCCTGTGGCATTTCCCTTGAAGCCTGACTGTGTTGTACTATGCGACTTCACTGCAGCGTGGGCTCTGAACACGTAGGTGCACCATCACACCATGTGATGCCAACAAACACTTCATAACATTCTATGACCAGGATGCAAAACTACTGAGGGTTATAAACTACAGTGTTTTTACCACACATACACATTTCTCTGTTTTTCCAGAAACTATGGCTTAAGTACAGGTAGGGAGAGCTTTTAATATTTTCCCACAAGCATTCCTTGGGATGTAAGTATCAAATTCAAATATCTTGAGTTGTGTTAGAATGCTTGGTTTTTTAAATTTGCTGTTTGGTTTGCTGGCTCATGTTACACTAAAAAAATCATTAAATTAATTTTAGCTTGGGATTAGGATAGAATTTCTAATAATTTCTGAAATGGTTTTAAATATACTTTTACTATTTTTAGACTATGTATTTATGCAAGGTGACATTCTCAGCACTGACGATAATAAAATCAAACCATCAATCAACTCTGAAAAGTTTAAGACACTATGTCTGCAGAATCAAATATTCAGCCAATATTTAATTCCCTATATAAAAACAAACATGCGTATGTATCTCAATAGATACATTTCTTTTCTTTTTTTGAGACAGGGTTTCTCTGTGTGACTTCTCACCTTTCCTGGAACTCACTCAGTAGCCTGGGCTGGCCTAGAACTCACAGAGATCCACCCGGCTCTGCCCCCCACCCCCCAGTACTGGGATTAAAGGTGTGAACCACCACCGCCCAGCTTAGAGTGCAATTTTTCATCTTTAATAAATGAAACATTGCGTATATAGCAAATAAACAATTTCTTTATAATTTATTATCAGTAAATGTTCACTTTGTGTACCTATTTTATATACCTATAGATTGTACAAAATCTCAGATTTTTTTTTTGTACAACCACAAGATTGTACAAAAGTTTCTCAGGTGAAAGGGCAACGTATGGGCTAGGGAAACTCATGTAGAATGTGTGAACAAGAACATCATATGTTGGTACAAATCTGCAATCTCACATATATTGGAAGATGAAATAGTTGAGTCATGCACTTAAGGTTAGCTTAGGCAATATAGCAAGACCCCATCAAGAAGGAAGAAAAAAATAAGGAGTGGGGAGATCTACCCATTAGAGGAGTCAACCCTGTCATGGAATCATTTGTTTTTCCCTATATTCCCAAAAGTATTAGGACCATGAAGACAGACATTCCATTCACCCCAGAAATATCTGAAAGTCATTGTTATAAAGGCTGGGTGGACAACAAGGAATGAGACAGCTGGAATGCCTAATAGAGAGTTTATGTCTGCTCATGAACCTTTCCCCAGGCCTCTATTGCAAATTGGCTTGTTGCTTTAGAGTCGATTCTAAGCCCCCTGTCATTTCTTCAAAGTTTTTGCTGTTTACAACCAGGTTTAATGCTGTAAACAGCATTCTCCTTTGTCCTTTCTGTCCACAGAGCTTAGGCTGCAGTAGGAGGGATTGGTGAGTAAGAAAAACTGTTCCTAATTATAGAAAGGTTAAATTGTTTGCTCAGGGTCATTTGGCTATGCCGTGACAGAGTTCAGCAAGCCCAGATCCCCGGATGAGGTTAAATCCTTTTGCTGAATGTACGGAGAACACCTTGAACCTCCTCTTCTGCAACATCCATCACACTCTTGTAGCTATTTATTTCATGCCTGCGTTCACTACACTGTTATAGACTCGCATAGCTAATGCAGTGCCCATCATCTTCATTGTGCCAGTCCCTGCATCTAGTACACATTTGGTATAAGGTCGGTAGACAGCATTTTGGTGGCATTTACTTAAAAATTCAAGCTGGGACTAGGAAATGATTTTCTATAAAGGGCTTTCCACATAATCATAAGGACCTGAGTTTGGATCCCTAAAACCCACATTAAAAAGCCAGGCAAGGTAAGTATCTGTAACCCCAACCCTGAGGGAAAGATAAAGGTGTATCCCTGAAGCACATTGGTCATTCTACCTAGCCAAACCAATGAGCTTTGGAGTTGGTGAGAGACTCTGCCTCAAAAATTAAAAGTGGAAAGTGAATTAGGAAAGTCATCCAATGCTGACATGGGGATTCCACAAGTACATGCATGTGTACCTGCATGCACACATGCACACACTGTACACATACACAACAGTGATATAAAACATTTGATATAAATAATAATAAATCTCAAAATCTAAGCTGGGAGAGTAGGGATATAGCTCAGAGGTAAAATGTTTGCCTAGGGAGCTCAAGGCCCCAAGTTTGGTCCTCACCTCAAAATCAAGAAAGAAAAGACAAACTTACACAAAAAAAGAAAGAGGGGGGAGGGAGGAATGGAAGGAAGGAAGGAAGGAAGGAAGGAAGGAAGGAAGGAAGGAAGGAAGGAAGGAAGGAAGGAAGGAAAAGAGAAGGAAAGAAAGAAAGAACGAAAGAAAGAAAGAAAGAAAGAAAGAAAGAAAGAAAGAAAGAAAGAAAGAAAGAAAGAAAGAAAGAAAGAAAGAAAGTAAGTAAGTAAACTGGGTTTGTTAAGGCAAGCCTATTATACTAGCTGTGGGGAGCTTGAGACAAGAAGAATCCAAGTTCTAGGTTAGCCTGGAAAACAAGCAAGAACCTGCATTTAAAACAAGAAAATCATTTTAGAAATACCCAGAAACTATCCATTTTGAATGGTTCCTTAAATCTGAAACCCGTGTACAAGATGGTTGTTTTGAGCCTGAAAAGAACCCAAGAGTTAAGACAGCTCTTATAGAGAATGGAGGCTCCTAAACTGAAACTCCGAGGGGCCCTAATTATGGACAGAGGTGTGTTGTGTTGGGTGCCTATTAACCAACTAAGTAAGTCACTGTGGTCTCGGAAGTCTTCTGTGGGTAATGACATAAAGATTTCTTCCCAGAAAAGTTGCTTGTATTTACATCCTGTTACATGAAACAAGTTAACTGGGCTTGTGACGGCTTCATTGGGTAGAGAGGAAAGATAGGGTACAGGACACTTGTGTAAGTCAAGAAGAGTGAGATCCTTGATTTAGAACATCACTAACTGCCAAGAGGGCCATTCTTCAGACCTGGCCTTGCACACAAGGGGTCTACTTGAAAATCACCCTGAAGTGGAGAGAGCAGAAGGCCAGTAAGACTGAGTAAAGGCAACCACCTATAGCAGAAATTCTGAGAAGGCATAGTATTTGCACTGTGTGCAGAGAACAGTGAAGACATTGTTTTCTGTGGAACATTGTTCATCAGTGCTCATTTACTGTGTGAAATGAAAATATGCACAGAAGCCCATGTGACAAGTTAGGTCACACTCCTCTGGTTAGGAAGAAGAACTTAAGTTACAATTCCAAGTGCCAGTGTTCTTGGAATCAACTAGACTTTGGGCTAGATATTAAAAGTTAGATGGGGAGGCCTTTGAAAGGAGGGAGATAGCCTGCTATTGGGAAGGAGTCCTGTAGGAATCCCACAAAGAAGGATCAAACTTTAAGCAAGCTTAGCTGGAAACTGGTGTATCCCTTCCATGAACTGAGATCTGCAGAAGAGTTAAACATCACTGCTAATCCAGCTGAAGTTGCAGGACTGAGGGCAAACTCTGTTGTCTAGACCTGCGTCAGGACAACAGGCAGGAAAGCAGTATTTCTCCTAGCTGGGACCATGGTAGCAATGGATTTGAGGGACAACAGAGAGACCCAACAGAGCCCTTTGCATGTGGACATAGACACTTCTCAGGCCACTCTAGAGAATGGCAGCTCAGAGCATCCTCCATATTACTCAATGCATTTTCACTCAGGACCTTGCAGAGAAATTCCTGATTCAATGATTCATGAGTCTTTCAAGTGTTACAGGAAGGCAAGGAAAAAAATTTGTCTTGCTTCCCATGCTGCCTCTATTGCCAAATATAACATCTATTGCACAGAAGAGACTTTACAACTGCTTGATGAGCACGTTAATACATGCATTCCTTATTTTCCATAGTTTCAGTAAAAGCAATAGTTATGAATGCATGAAATCTGTTTTTATTACATTTTGTGTATTTATCATATGTGCATGGGCAGGTGCCATGACATGCATGTAGAGATCAGAGGGAAACTTGTAAGAGTTGGTTCTTTCCTTATATCACGTAGATCTCAAGGATTGAACTCAGATCATTAGGCTTGGTGGCAAGTGTCTTTAGCCCTTTCCATCTTTCCAGCCCTTATGATTGCATTGAAAGCACCATTTACCTTAGACCTACATAGAACATCCAATGGGGTCACTTACAGGTTGCCCTGGATTTGATTGTCAGCATAGAATTGGTCAGTAAATTTGGATAAATTCTATAACTATTAAATTATTAGTGGACTGAAAAACTGCACTTAATGAAAGCTATGATTTAGCATTTTCTAACCAAAAAGGCAGTTGGCAATCTCTAATGTGAATAGAAATAAGAAGATGTTCAGCATCTCTAACCCACAGCTTCTTCAGGAGAAGCTAATGATCCCTTCCAGAGCAGTGCTACCCAAAAAAAGTGAAGTGGACTATTTCTTGCTTTTAGATGGCACTGAATACCAACACTGTGAAAATAGCTTCGATATACAGAGAATCAAGCATAATCCAGGTTGGCTTTAACCCCTACCTCTGTAGAAAAGCATAGGAAACCACAGAGAGACACTAGGGAAATAATGAACTCACAATGGTTCCAATCGAGGATGACTTTGGTAAGCCATTATAATATATTCACATCATGCAGATTCTTTTTAACTGCCTATAAAATAATGTTTGAACTTGAGAATTCATAAGTACTGATGGACTTTATGAAAGTCCAGGTGCCCTTTATGACTAGCAGGGTATTTGACTGTTAGTGTTACTAAATGAATTGTGTACCTGCAACCCTGAAAACTCCATGATCAAAGTTCTTACTGCCTTTCATTCCTCCCTAACACACACACACACACACACACACACACACACACACACACACACACACTGGAAGAAACATGCTTAGCAAAGGTTAAATGAGCATGGTCAGAATCTCTGCAAGGCCTCTCTGTTCATAATCTGGGGGAAAATGTTGAAAATAGCAGGCAACCTTTAAATAATTAAGTCAAGGAGCTTGTCTGCTCTTGCAAAATCAATTTTTCAATAGGTTGGCAAGTTCCAGACGGAGAGTCAAGCTCTAAAATTTCCCTGAAGGTTGGGAAGCTGTGAGAAAAGCCCACAGAAGACTGAGTCTCGATGCTCACTTGGGGCTGCACATCTGCTTTCTAAGATACTGTTACACCGTCTATACAATGGGGATGAGTGGCCTGCTTTTTATAGGACTGTCTCAGGATCATGTGAGATTTTTCTTTAAAGTCTTAACTATATCTCTCAGAAAACAGCTTGGGTTCAACTTGTACTCAGTCTCTGATTTTGGACCCTACCTACTCCCCTAGTTTCTAGTTCCAACCAATATGAACATCATTATGACCCAGACCACTGAATTCTCCAAATACCTTTGCTCACATTTTAGTCCCTGTACCTCTCTCTCTCCTTCCTCCTAAAGTCTAGTTGTCCTTCCAGACTGTCTTCTTAGCTACCTCACTTTGATTTACTGCCCCTTCAACGTCTGTCAGGCCACCTCACCTCCTTCTAATCACCATGCACACTGTCAACAATATAATGCCATCTCTTAACCCTTCGTGCTAAACCCTTCACACTAAGACAGACTAGGGAGCCCATCTCCCTCCTAGGCATCATGCAGTTGTGAAGCAGTGTTAAAGCACTACTGGAATCTGCTAAAAAATCTCCAATAGTGTAAGTTCTTTATATTGTGAGTACTGTCTCTCTCTCATGGTCATTTTCTTACATAAAAAACAAAAAATATACGAGATGATTCCAGATGTTCTCGCTATGTGAGACCCCTTGAGCAAAAGCATGGTCAGTCAGACAGGCAACCAGACCACTCTGATACCAGCACCAGTGGTCTTGAACAGTTCACAACTGCCTTCAGCTAGCTATATAAAAGAATATACTTACTTGCATAGGCCTCTGAAGGCACAGCACCAGGCAATCAAGGTTGCTTGAAGCAGTTTGCACCAGATGTCTTACAATTATAAGCCATAGATGAACTATTTCTACCTTGACAAGAGGAGGCATGCTTCCCTGGGGTGGGCAAATTCACAACTAGCCCCAAACGTAAGTTGTAATGGCTGTGAATGACACTAGATGCAAGACTATGGTTGTCCAAACAAATGTGTGTGATTGATCCAAACACTCCCTTTTTGCGCTATATAGGCTCACTAAGGGAATCAGCTGGGAGCCACTCTCCTGAGCTGCTTCCCCTGGTGTTACCACAGGAGGACCAAAGCAGTGCAGGCTAAGCTGGAAACATGAAGAAAGAGGCAGCAGAGAAGAATAGAGATTGCTGGCCAAGCCGCAGCAGCAGTGGGGACAGCTGGACAGCTGAAGAAATGCCGAGATCAGGGGGCAGTGGATCCTACCCTAGGGCAGCAGACTGATCCTTCAGGCTCAACACAAGCTTGATCTTGTGGGTGGGGCTGTGTGCACCATCTGGTGCCTTGACAGCAGAATGAGCAGCCTTCACAATCAGCAGCTTGACTCCCTCCGGGAACCTGATGTCACATGTATCTTGTGTGCATTACCTAGTGGTTTGACAGCTGAAAATCCACACTACCTGGTACCACCACTATCCATACAGCTTCTCGGTACTAGGCTCCCAAACAGTCCAGCATATTCTCATGGCTTCCAGGCACAATTGCATGTATAACTGCTTATGTACCAACAGGGTCCAGTGGCTCTCATTGTGCTTCCTGTATCCAGTGCTGGATTCTTTGAACAGCCTTGTTTGAGAACAGCATCCAGCTCCCAGCTCTAGGCCTGAGGCAAAGACCCCTGGTGTGTTTGTTTGAAAGCTAAAGGGGAAACCACCTTGAAAGCCTCAGACCCACTGCTGTATCACCTTCAAGCCTGGGTCCAATCAGCAAAGCCAGTGAACTGCCAGAAATCATCCAGCGATCTTGTGCAAGGAATCCAAGGACCTGGGATCCTGACCCCAACAGTAAGAAAGGCTTGTGCCTGGGTAATCCCAGTCATACCCAGTAGAATGCTGTCCTAGGAGAGGCAGGTGCTCCAAGTCATGCTGGCTATAGCCACTGACAACGGAAGGAGCAGTTGCAAGCGAGAGAGCCATCAAGTTAAGAAGGAAAGTAGAAGCAGAGTAACAAGAGAAGGGAGCCAACCAAAGGTTGGAAGGAGCCAGAAAAGAGACCCACAGACCTGGGTGCCAGCAGACATCCAGAATGCTAGCATCTCTTGGTCTAAAGCCCTAGGCTAAGAGCTTAGAGGTGGATGCTGCAAGGAGTCAAGAGGCTGAACACCTGAGGCCACCATGGTTAAGTACAATATTAGATGTGCCATGTGTTTCTGTCTCTCCTTGCCTACTGCACCTCCTCTCTGACACCAGATTGGGGGGGGGGGCACAATAGCTACTATAGACAAGCATTTGAAGAGCTTCTTGCCGACTTACAATTTCTATTTATGAGGTCCACCAATCCACTGGCAAGTTACACCCCTGGAGTTAGGATTCTTAAGAAATGGAGTATATGTTTCATCTCTGTCTCCCTACTGCCCAGCGTCTCACTTAGCACATAGAAACATTTAGAACTGAGTGGGTAGACCATGGCCAGGCCATTTGGAGAACCTCTCTGTGTAAATCACCCACTACAGTCACAATATAGTTTTAATCTCAGAAAAAAAAAATGACCTTTTGAATACAGGATTTTATCAACAATAAAAAAGTCTTTCTTTTGTGATATAAATAGGAGAATTTAGCAAGAGACAGAGAGAATGATTGTATCGTTATATGGACTCTGGATTGAAGATACTTATTCCTTCATTTAATGGCTTGCTTCGGACAAATTCAAGGGATTTAAAGAATCCTTCCTTGCCTTTTCTGTCTTCATTGATATCAAACTACAAAAAAATCACATGTTGAGCTGTGCAAGTGTCCTAGAGAAGTCTGAAAAGCCATTATGTTTCACTGTGTACCTCAAACGACAGACTCAGCTGGACATGGTTTTAGTCGTTTCTCAAATACACCACCCCTCTCCCACACACTGTCTGTAGGAGGAAAGACATTTTTGTAAGTGCAGCCTGCTGAGGTATCTGTTCATCGCATGAACTTACCTGGTTCCCAGTATCAATGCTCTTGTCCAAAATGAATGCATATCATTTACAGCAAGGACGCTGACAAGAGCACATTCAGAACCTCCAAATGTATTTAATTATCTTGCTTACAAAGAGGGCTCATGACAGAGAAAACTCACATTGAACAAATCCACTGTTGCACTCCTTTTAATCCATCCTGAATTCCTTCCTCCTTTTCCCTTGACCAACATTGGGCAGAGGAAGGAAGAAAAAAAATTCATTAAATTGACCAATGAGTCCACAGTACCCTCTAGTGGTCAAATTGGATATATATATATATACATATATATATGTATATATATATATATATGAATGATCTCAAAGCTAGCATGCTCTCTTGGTTTTGCTTACCAGTCTCTTGGTGTCTAGTGATCTTACAAATCCTTCTTTTTAAATCTATACTAAAAATGAATTTCAGACTTACAAAGAAAGAACAAACAACTGCTTTTATTAACTCCCAAACCCGCTAACACAAACACTGGGGGCCTCTATATAAATAGAGATATGTGGGTGGGTCACCATCTGTGTATACTCCTGCTTGCCAAGTATCCTGATATAGTAACAGGCATTGTGGTGACCAGATTGCCTGGCCATCTAGACCTTGCCTGGACTCTGTCTGATCCCTCTTTGGGAATGTAGAAGGGAGGTTGCCGTTCTAGTTTGTGTCCTCACACATGGCAAGAGAGGGGATGCATTCCTAATAGGTAAAACTGGCCACCTCAGCTTCCTGCCTCCCAGGTCTGTGGCTTGTGACCTGAGCATCTCAAAGATTACATTTCAGTTCTCTTTGTTGAGGTAATGGTAGGAATCAAATGAAAAAAAAAACTGTAAAGAGAATCAAGAGAGAATAAATTAGTCTATCATGGTCTGTAAAATTAGGAAACTTTCCCTAAGAATTTCTTATGTTTTGTTATGTTTATTAGCAAATACACTCTAATTTTTACCTGATTGTATTTAATAATGTAGATCAAAATTCATAAAAATGGAATTCTACCAAGGGGAATGTGGCTTCCATTTTTGGAGTGCATCAGTCTCTAGTGTCATTTGGCGTACTTCAACCAATAACCTTGAGAACATTATCAGCCTAGGAATGAGTTCCTCTCTAATTGACACTGGATAAACTCCTCCAGGGACAACATGTGTTAAGTGAAGATAGGACCCAAATGGTGAGGAATAGGTGGGTGCATAGTTGGCTCTTTTTAGAGTTGTTTTAATAAACATCATCCAAATTTTTCCCTCTGAACTGACATAAAAAGAGAAGAGAGCGTTATATCCAAATCATTGTGTACAAATCTATAGCTGAAGTAGTTTGTAAATTTTATTTTCCTAATCAAATTTAGAGGCTATGCTAAACAATAAAGCAATTTACTATGGCAGAGGCCTCCAAAGGAACATTTTAATGGATCTAAGCAAATGAAATACTAAAGAAAGTGAAACTACAAATTTTGAAGCATCAATTGTTTTTCCCAAATTTCCTAATACTAAGAGTGATTGGGTTGTTTTAATGATATGTATGTACCCGAACCTTTAAGAAATCTTTGCATTTCAAGCATAGGAAGAAAGATTCATTTTTATATTCCTAAAAAGAAAAGATAGCAATAGGAATGTCTATGATTTCATAGCATTTGCTGGCTTATATCATTCTCTTATCAAAGAAGCCTTCATTTAACTCCAGGGCAGAAGTGAGTGGACCCACCACAGGCATGTGTAATAAAGAGACAGATGGCTGCACTGGTCACCTGTCAG
Organism: Peromyscus aztecus; assembly: GCA_902168405.1. Taxonomy (NCBI): domain Eukaryota; kingdom Metazoa; phylum Chordata; class Mammalia; order Rodentia; family Cricetidae; genus Peromyscus; species Peromyscus aztecus. Next base: position 20,850 of record CABHPQ010142402.1, read on the forward strand.
CAGAAATTATTCACAGAGGAGAAAATGAGCAACAGAGACTGAATAATTCTTGTGTGTTTTGATTTCATAATCTCAAGCCATCCTTTCTGTTTAGAAGGTGCCTTTTAATCAGAGCAGGAAACAAAATGGGGAAGAGGATGGAATATTTATAGCAGTCCTCACCAGAGATGGATGGCATGAAATATTCTTCTTTGATCATGATGGATGACCCTTGTTCTATAAGCTGGAAAATGAGCATCCTGCCTATCCAAGCTCCTCCCTATAGACTTCCTGAGGAAAAGGATGGGTCTCCGCTGTCCAAACCTGACAACTGGATTTAACATAGGAAGTAACAAGTCCCTATGTTAAGCATCATGTTGGCCTGAACCACCAGCAGCAACAGGAGGACTTCGGCTTGCACTCTGGACTTTCAGAAAAGTCAGCAAAGGCAGGAGGCAGGGGTGGTGTGGGAATCTGGTTCTTAAATATTCATTTGGTTATAGTTATTTCTAATTTGCATATTTATAAATTGCACTATTGATCAAATGAAGCAAAATATTCACACTTAATACAGAGGCAAAGATAATTTTCTCTACTTTCTGTATACTTGAAATTTCTCATAGTTTTAAAATTAAGTCATGGGTTTTAAGAAATACCATGTTTTTTTTCCATACTAAATTTAGGTGACAATGTACAACATAATAGATTTGTAGAAATATTTTTTTTATTTATCAAAGGGAAAGAATTGTCTTGAGCCCCTCCCCTCACCAAACAAGTTTCCTTATACAGATATCTAAAATTGGCAGGGTTTATTTTTCAAACTTCTAAGCAATATCAGAGAATCCAAGTAACCTTGGGTTGTCCTTCTTCAGCCACTTGACAAATCCTCAACTTTCTAAGCCATGGGACCAGAAAATCATAGGATTAATAGAGAGGCAAATAGTATCTTACCTTATGCCTACCTTCTCAGGGGGATAGATGACCATGATTTATAAATTCCTCCCTCTTAATCCTATCATCAGTAGACTTTATTTTATCTTCTGTTGTTCTTTAACAAAAAGAAATGCCAGGGCTTCCTGCTGTGATATAATCCCCAGGATGTAAGATACCTGACCTGTGTTAGCATCACTCCACCTGGAAGCTTATCCCAATACAAGCAAGTGTCAGAAAAGATGACACAAGTCAACTGTGAGCAAGAGCTGTAGTGAAGAATTGGAGGTTCATGTTTCAATGTGCACAAGCTCTAACAAAATTATGAGAATATAGTACAAGAAAAAGTAGTATGGGTACCTTGGGAATTCTCACACCAATTGGAAACAGCAACAGGAAAGAGGAAAGGCGGAGGGGTAGGAAGGAGGAAACCCAAAATGGTTGTCTATGTGCCTTAACCCTTTGCTTCAAGCCTATGTTACATACAACTTGGGGGACCAGAATTATGTATCTTTTTAAGGTCAAAATTTTCTTACACTGCACGAGAGATTATCTATACACTCCAAATGGTCAAAAATCTGTTCCCTTAAAGATGAAATAATGTACATATTTCAAACAGATGCAAGAACTAATAGTATTGAATGCCGCAAGCACTGTAGGTGAGCAGAGGATGGGTATTTGAAGGAAGAGTTCTCAGGTCTCTCTGGTATTTCTTTATGATAATTGCCTAGAGCCTGGTAACAGTAGAACTTAGCTGAGAGAACTTTGCTCACATCAGGGGAAAAAGTGAACTTGGAATGAACTTGTTCTCAGCCATGCACAACTAAGTATATTAAAATTATATTTCAATCAGAGAGAGAATTCACAATTCATTTTTCTGGAAATCATATAATAAACATTATCTGATAGCCCTAAGTCCAGTGCATGGCTATAATACTATGTGCTATTTGAGGAATACAAAAAGATGTTTAGTGCCTAAACATGTGTTTTTCTTTTTAACTTACAAAAATCTAGTCATTGTAAACCCAAGCAAATATAAAAGGCAAAAAAGGAGTAAAATTCATATCTTAAAACTTTACAAATGGAATAGATTCATTAAATGATAACCACTCTACCTATCCTGTGGTTACTAAACTTGACTATCAGCTTCTGTGTGACTTGATCTGTTTTTCAAGTTGAGATGAGACCTAAATCTTTCAGCGTTAAAATCCTAGTTCATGCCCTTTTACCATTTATTCTACTGACTGTAGCAACCTCTTGTTATTTTTCTTGCTTTCACTCAATGTTCTTCCAAACTTTCATTCAATCCTTTGTTTCAGATACTGAGCCATGATTTGGTTCTTCATTGTGACTAGATGAATGTGATAATTACTCTCCACAAGGCTTACACTCTTTGTTGAGTTTACCAGAAATTCTTCTAAGGCAGGTCTTGTTCATATCATACCCTTGTGCAAAAATTTCCCTTGGTAGTTGTGATGGGTAATTTTGTCAGCTTGGTACAATCTAGAATCATCTGGCTAAGGAGTCTCAATGAAGAATTGTCTGGGCTAGATTTCCCTGTGGGCATACCTCTGGACAAACTATCTTGATTATATTAGTTGAGATGGAGGACCCAGCCACTGTGGGTAGCCCCATTCCCTATAAAGGGAATCCTGGAGTGTGTAAAAAAATGAAGAAAGCCAGGGGCTGGAGAGATGGCTCAGTGGTTATGAGCACCGACTGCTCTTTCAGAGGTCCTGAGTTCAATTCCCAGCAACCACATGGTGGCTCACAACCACTTGTAATGAGATCTGGTGCCCTCTTCTGGTCTGCAGGCATACATGCAGGCAGAATACTCTATACATAATAAATAAATAAATTTAAAAAAAAATGAAGAAAGCCAAGCACTAGAATGCAGGCATCAATTCATTGCTCACAACTCTTGACTGCTGATAGAATATGACTGACTGCTGCTTCAAGTTCCTGACGCCCTAATCCCCTGAGAGAGATGGACTGTAACCTGGAACTGAGAGCCAAATAAATCCTTTCACCCTTAAGTTGCTCTTGTGAAGGAATTTTATCACAACAACATAAAACACAAGTAAGACAATTCTTTTCCTCTGAAACCTTTTGCCTCCGGACACATGATCTGAATCTCACTAACAGGGTATCACTTGCTGTGCTTCATCCTTGCTGGGCTACAACCAAATCTTGTATTCCCCCAAGCAGTCCTTGGCTTTTCTCACCATCCTCTCTTGTTCACTTGCTATTTCCACATAACACTGGGCTTGAGCAGAGCAGACACAGAAATGAAGTAAGAAATGCATACACTAGACCTCGTGTCTATAAAAATGGTACATATGGTTACCTGGATATGTGGGCTGTGTTGAGATATTTTTGACATTTAAATGGTGGGGGAAATATTTAAATCTAAAGCCATTTTTTTAGGGAAACTTATTTGCTTACAAAGGACCATGAACAGCTGAGTACAAAGATTAAGCTTCTTACAAACTTTAGAATACAGCATTATATTTTTTACTGTAGGCTTCCCTCCCATGCCCACTTCCTTCTAAGTACTCAGATTTCCCAATAACATGCCCCTCTTTACGTAAGAGAAACCTGTTTCCTCTGGCTCTTCTGTTCTGTTTTAATTAGTATGGATAAGGAGCAGGAGAGCTAGAAGGACATAATTCTACGTAACACTATCCAGGAAACTTTGACTTGGGTCATTGGTTAGATAATCCTGGGAACCGTAGTGTTTTCTTTACAATGTACTTCTACATAAAATGTGAGATAAATGAGTGAGTTATCCATTCATATATAAATATTAACAAGTAGTAATAATGAATAATCATAATAAATTAATAGTTCTGTGTCTTGCATGGCCCATTATAGCAGTTATACCAATCCCCAATTATTTCATTGCCTCTTCAAAACTTTAATTTTGCTACTGTTATGAATTATAATCTAAGTATCTGGTATGTGATATCCAATGGGGTCATGACTCCCAGGTTGAGAACCACTTTCCTATACCATATGCCCTGTCCTGTGCATTATGCTTTCAAAGTTTCATAGCCACTTCACCATGGACCAAGACCTCTGAAACTGTGAGGTAAAATGAACATTTACTATTTTCAAGTTGATTATCTCAAATGTTTTATCATAGCTATGTTATGGTAACCCACATCATCACCATATTTAATATTTCAGATATCTTGCATATATTTATCAGAACTGTGTTAACATTCACCATCTGATAGATTCTATATAAAGTGTCAGCAACACAAGGATAAATAAGCAATTTTACCTACCCTATGGAACTGAGGATACACAGCCAGAAAAATTGTGTGATAGACACCTTAACGGAGAGCTATTTCATTGAAATGAAAGCAAGGAAGCCAATGATGGCTTACACTCTACTGAAGCAATTTATCATTAAAATAACCACATAGTCCTGATCCAAGTTAGAAAAACAAATCATACATGAGCAAACAGGTAAACACCCCACTAATGCCCATTACTTCAAGGCCCACTGAATATTCACAGAGAAACCAAGCAAGAGGGTGGGGCCCACAGCTAAAGCGTTTGTGGCACATTTGGAAAAATGATGCTTCCTACAGGTGTTCCGGTTTGTGACAGCAAGGGCTAAAAGACTTACAATGGAACATTATGTTAGCAAAAAAAGTTCCAGAGAGTCTTAATTGCTGTGCTGCAGGGATGTGAGGTGTTTAAATATAAAGCTACATTTTGACAGTAAGAAATATGAAGAAAGGCTCCCATTAGATAACACCTGCTGAGTAAATGATAAGCAGAGAAAAGAAGAGAGCACAGGACTATTGTATAGGAGAAAACCAGGACAGTATTTAGAGGAAAGGCTAGGATAGATACAAAAAGAAACATATTCAAGACATTAAAAAGATACAGATTTGCAGTGAGGCAAAAATGGCAAATTCACGATACTCTTAACCATGAGGCAGGGACTCACAAACCAATAACAAGAATTGACTTTAATTCAGGTAGGGGATGACAGGTCTTGAGTTATAGAGTATTATGACAGTATCTGTCCCATTACTGACCAGGAACTCCAAACAGCAGGTGGAGGCAAAGGAAACTTTCAAGAGAGTAAGAAGTAAAAGGTTGTATCATGGTTCCTAAAGGAAAACAGAAAAGAGAACTTAGGAGGTGGTAGTAGCTAAGGAAGTTCTCTGCTAGGCAGTCAAGTGTTTGAAGAAATTGGGTTATCAGAAAACAAGAAATATGTATATAACATGAAAGATGAAATCAATCAGTTCAATGCAAAGGATGGAAGGGCCAGGGGATAGAACAAAATTCTAGACTGTTGGGAGTATCCTTTTATTTATTTATGATTAATGGGGGAGGGATGGAGGGAGGGAAGGAGAGGAGGAAGGAGGGAGAAAGTGAGTTAGAGTTTTGCTGGGAATGGAACCCAGGGCCCTGTGCATGATAGACAAGCTTAGTATTCCACTGAACCAGCTCTAAAATGTAATTTACATCCTGAAGATCAATAGGTATTGATATAGAGGTTTGGAGAATATATCATCAAAGATAGGAAATTCTGAAGAAAAATAGGACTGGAGAATTGGTTGTAGAACCATGTTCTAAGTCCAAGAATAAAGATTAAAGAAAAAGATTCTCCATGGAAGACTACCAAGAGATGGTAAATTAGTATGGACTATGGGGTTTTTAGTTAAGGCACAGAAGTTGAATCTATATAGAGTTTCATTTATAGGAAGAAAATATATATTATAAATGAACAGGCATCCCTTCCACATAAGGCTGATCATTTAGTCACTTGTAGCATACATATAATTTGGCATCAACTATTTGTCACCAGAAATAAATGTTATGTATCTACTCTACAAAGGCTCAGAAGTAAATAAATCATGTTTCTTTCCAATTAATAAACTCACCATATAAAGAAAAATCAATCCCATATGAAGACATCCTATGGTGAATTGAAATCTTCATCATCTGCATATTCTACCTGAATTCTCAAGTGCTCAGGATAAACCAGACATTATCACTATATTATACTGTTATTCTTAGAATTTTTCTTAAGATGGCTGAAATTTCCCCTTCACATTCCCTCTTCACCAATCCCTCTCTAACATATTAAGCAATCATAATCATATTTCCCTTCCTCAGAGCCTATCAATTTCACAGACTCCAAAGAGATAGTAGCATTCTGCTCATTGGAACTGATTATCAAAATCACCATGATTAAGGTTTTGGACTAATCCCCCAGGGTTCCCAGCTGAGCCCATTATGGAGAACTCCTAGATAAGAGGGAGGTAACAATGTCCCTGAGACAAGGCTTCCTGCTCAGTCAGAACCCACTGGAGATCAATATGCAGCCATCTTCCCATGGCAGGCAGCAATTAGCACATTAGGACATGGAGATAATAAACAAGAAACCCCATAGTTCTGTTTTGCTGGGGTTTTTTTTTTGTGGGGTTTTTTTTGTTGTTGTTATTTTGGTTTTTGTTTTTTTTTCTCTTGTGAATAATTTTACTGTAAATAGAGAATAGGAAATTTGGCTATGGGAGTTCCACTTTGTGGCACCTTATTCAAAGTTAGAGTGGATGAATATTAAACATGGTCTGACCTTGCCTGGCCTTCAGACTTGGGGAGAGGTGACTATGAGATCATCATCTGCAATAATCCACTGTGAACACTAAATGGGTTACATTTCATGGCTTTCAAAGAGTGGTTTCATTAACAAGTTACTATCTGTAGAGTTAAAATTGTATTAAGATCTGCTAATAACGGTGTCAGCAAGGACTGTGACTTTTGTCCCCTCAGTCTTACAAGTGACAAGAGCCAAAGGCTGACTAGCCAGTAATAAAAATATATGCTAAGCAAGGACCAAAAATCATATATGAGGTAACTGACGGTCCGGAATCCCTCAGGATGTGTTCAAAAGACTGTACATATATTGGATTACTTAAAACAATTACAGAAAAGAAGGGAGGGTCCTCCCAAGCCTACTTAGAAAACTGTCCAGGCCTACCATCGGGGGCCTGTCTCAATTTAAGACTAGAATCTACGACTCTCAGTGCTCTTTGCATAACTGATCCTACTAACTCTGCCACTCACACAAAGTGACAGACGAGTGAGCCTCACTTTTAGGGGAAACCTTAGCGGGATCGGAAAGCTGAGCCTCTAGGAATATGGAAGGAGACAACAGCGATGGTTGATCAGCTCACATTTCTACTTGTTATTTATTGGTGGCACTTTAATAGAAGTTCTACACATGAGACATAACTGCTGGCTTGGGTCCTTGCACAGCTTCTCCCACAGGTCAGACTCTGACTTTCTTCTATTATTGACAAGTGTGCTCACATGGTAGCAGCACATATCCTGAGCTCGCGAAGCCTGCCGAAGACCGGCTCTGGGGAAGGAAAGGAGCCAGGGTTTGAGCCTATCTTTTTAGTAGCATAGTCATGTGAATCCCCTTTGAGTGCTCAGCCTGGATGCTTCTGACTTAGGAATACAAATGCAGTAGATAGGGAGGAGACATCAATGTGGGTGTGAAAGAGAGGACTCAAGAGACTAGGGGAGACTTGAGTAGAGTGCTTGAGGTTCAAAGGAGGGGACAGACCCAAGCATCAAGGAGAAGGAGAACGATGACCATAGAGCATTGCTGGGGACCATTAGGAAGCTGGCTTTACCTGAGGACATAGCAGCCTATTAATATTTGAAGAAATGAGAGTTGGGAGTCAGATATTTTAAAAAGCAGATCATCGAAGACCTTGAAAGTCAAGGGTAGAGTTTGCCCTACATTTTGAGAGGAGGGCCTTAGCTACAGGTGAACAAAGGCGTACAAACCTCCTAATTGCTATTTGGGGATGGTTTACATGGGACTGGAAAACAGGGTAGGTTTCAAAGAAAAAGCATGGAGACCAAAAATAGGGAGCTCAGAGCTTGTCCCAGGGAATAGCAGGGGAAAACATCATTCTAAAGCCTCCTTTGTTGGCCAGTTGGTTTTCACTATTTCATTCCCTTCAAAGCAGCATTCTCCTTCCCACCTTGCCGTAGGAATGAAGAATGATCCACCAAAACATTCTGTGTGACAAGAGACGCAGCTTTGGAAAATATAGCTGCAATCACATATTACCTAGGAAACCAAATATAACTAAATGTAAAATGTTACCCCGCACTGAGAAATAGCTGCGAAATTTGGTTATAGCTATGTTTATTGTTCATTAAGTGTAGGATAATAAGAAAATATGCTAAATTAATCCAAATGCAAATTAAATAAGTTAGATGGTAGAAATACATGGGGTACATTGTGGGAATTGGAATGAAACTGTTAACAACACCAAACGTTTCTTTGGCTAACTTTACTCATTTCACTACATTCTTTATATATTTGTTTTGTTCCCAGAATTTGGTATGTGTTGGAAGCAAAGAACTGATGTGAGCTTTAATTCTCTGATATATTTGAGTGGCACAAAGGGAGGCTAATCGGGAATTGTAGGTCAGCAGAGGCAAAAAAAAAAAAAAAAAAAAAAAAAGGCTTATGCTTAAGCACAGATAAATTCCAGGTGACATCTCCCTACCTAAATCCATTCTCAGCAATAAAATTATACCTCACATATCAAGAATTCGGATGGGATAAGGCTGACTGCCAAGCATCCTTAGAGGGAGGGAGATGCTTGGTGTGCGGCACAGGTGGGCACATATATCTACAGAATTATGGAAATGCACGGCTTTCAAGTTGTCTGAAATGCAGTCTGAAGTTCATCTATGTGTCAAGAAAACTCAGAAACAAAGGCGTTTGAATAGAGAAGTTACATCAGAAAAGTCAGAGGAAAAATATTCTAAAGCAAGTTTGTGATTATTGGTAATATGTATATTTGCACTGGTACTTGTTTTTATTTATATAAACGTGTACTTGACTTTCCCCACATTAGAATACCCTGGAAAATTTAAAAATTTAGGTTTAAGTGAGGACCAGATTCAAAGAGAATTCTGTGAATTGCCCAGAAATGATGCCTTGGAGTCAGATGAATTTGTTTCCTACCCAACATCCTGAGAGTTTTTACAAAGGGCTTCCAAGGTCTGGATGGATTGTCCTGCAGGTACATAAAATTTTTATAGCCTAGTGTGCAAGACTCAACGAACCTTTATGTTCTGTATTTTTCAGTCTACAGCGCATCTAATTTCTTGAGTTGTATCCTATTGGTTTGGTCAACGTAAAACTCAGGAGAAACTGACGATTTTCGGATAGAAGTACTCTACTGTCTCAGTAGATCTCCAGAGGATTAGACTATCAGAATAAATCTCATCATAGGCAACAAACCTCATTGCCTCCTCATAGAAAGAAAAAAACTGTTTGAGACCATGAGGCTCTCTCCACATACATACTCGAAGAGCCCCATCCTTTTAACCACTACCCACCATTAAACCATTTCACTTGTATATAAATTTATCTGTGTATAATGGCTTAAAAAATGGAAAGGTTTTTTCTGTGAGAGGGAAGGAGAACAAGGGGAAACATATGAAAACATCTTGACATTTCCATTTTTTGTCTGAAGAAGAAAATTGCATATTGAGATACTCATTATGACTCTTGCATGCCTAAAAGCACTCCTTCTGGCAAGAAAATACCCAGTCCTGGTGGAAACACCGTTCATTTCATAAAAAGAACACTGGGACCTTTGCACAGTTCAGACTTTGGAAATACGCAAGGCACAGTCACTCAGTCAACAAATGCTTTTGAGTATCTATTATGTGCTTGACACTGTACATTCGAAACAAGGTCAAACTGATAAAAATTATGTTTTATTAAAAAAAATAGTGCTTTTTTATTTATATATTCCCAGGCTTTCAAGAGTTGACTTGTACAACTTCATTAGTAAAGAAAACTGTGATTAATACTAAAGGGCATTGGCAATGCAAGGTCTCTTCTGTTGTAAGCATGCAGAAGATACTGTGTGTAAACTCATACTTGGAGATCAACGTGAGAGAAATCAATAGCTGAAACACTGGCACCAAAACATATCCTTCATTGATGTCTCTGAATTCATTGTTTGAAAACATTTCCTAATTTCATTTGGCAAGGTGACATGGCTCAGGTGGCAAAGACCCACAGGATAAAGATAGAGACGAAAACAAACTATAATTTTAAATAAAATAAAGAGTGAGAACGACTAGTTACTCAAGCCAAATCCATTCTTGCACCCACAGAGCTTAATCAAATGTTATCAGAGAACCAGAAGGAAAAATCTATAGGGACCACAGAACAGAACCTTGGATGGAGAAGTGCTGGATGGAGACACATTTGTAGGGATTTCACAAGCTTTGTGCAGCTTCTCACAGCCTTACCTCTAGCTGCAGAAGATTCTCTGCTATCACAATGCCTATAACTGGAACTGGAGTCTTTTCCAATAATAAAAAAGAATCAATCAGGTCTCAGGTCATTCCACACTACCCGCTGAGGCTGATGCAAAGCTTGAAATTATTCTGAGAATTTGTGGCTTAAATCACAGTGTATTGCCGGTTACACCTCCTCTCCCCACCCCCAACATACTTCTACTTTGTCCCAATCTCACCTTACAAAGAAGTAAGACAGACTTAAAAAAGTTAACATCTGCTTATAACTAAATGGAACAACAGCTTGGATCTCTACAATTCATTCAATGGTACTAGGGAAAAAGACAAAGGAAGAATACTATGCTGTGAGCCTCTGGACATCAGACAAAATTTGTTTACCAAGAAGAAAGAACAGTATGAAACTAAGCCATAAGGTTGCCCCATCTTATTTTCCTGAGAAAATTTCTATGCACTAGAACAGAAATGGGGACCTAAGATGGAGTTCAGCTGACTCCTATAGCCAAGCAATTGCTAAAAGGTAGGAGAGACCCCGAAAGGTCACACAGAACTAGAGAAAACACACACAAAAGATCACAGACTGCATGCTCCGGTTTACATTTTCTCAAGAATGGGTGGGAAAAAATGTATGCTGATACCAATTCAAAGAATGAATGCTTGGGAGTAGAATGAGACTAATTAACTGGGAGAAGCATAAGGGCAGTGTCTGGGAAGATGAAATAACTGGGATGTTGGTTCTATGGGTGTGGGCATTGGTATTATACATGGAGGATCCATGCGTTTCTCTGTCTACAAACTTCATCTCAATTAAAAGAACCTCTACTGCCCTTATGAAAGAATACAGGAGAAAAATGAGAGAGTGGAATGAAATTATACTTGTTAGCTTTATTTTACAGGACAAGATAAAGTAGTTTACATCCTTTTTATCTTTAGATGTGAAAATAAATGTAGGAGATTATGAGTCTCTATTGAAAAAAATACATTAAAATTGTATCTGTATAAGACTAACAAGGCAATATAAGAATTATCTTCTGTGAACCAATAGGTTCTCAGCAGATTATTGCCACCAATGTCAATAAGTAACTAGCCAAGTATAGTGGAAATAAATGGACTATAATTAAATATAAGCAATAAGAATGTATACAAATACACCATGCTGGAGATGACAGAAATGAAATTAGTGAGGCCACAAATTCCAATAACTCATAAAAACCCCTGGCAAATTATAAGACCCAGGAAAAATATTTCTCCTTAAGTCATAGATCCAATCATCATCAGTTGGACTCTATAAAAATGAATGTTTTGCCCAAGTCTCCACTCATTATCTTGGAGGGCTACACAAAAACACGGAAATATAAGCAACCCTCACTCCTGCTGAATCAAATGTTGCATGTGTGTTAATATCAGCTGTCATTTTACATGGAGTACACTCCAAGTGCCCTGATGCCAGGTAAACTAGAAGCAAAAGTGGTTGTTATGGACAACAAAATAAAATTAAAAAGCCCTAGCCATGCAACTGCTCCTGAGAGTGTCTACTCCTTTGTTCTTGATCCAGGAAGACCTTGGCTTGGCCTGGCATTCTCTGAATTCCCTTAACCTTAAGGTCTGTGGGAACTAGAATAAAAAGTAGATTCAAGGATATGACTTTGAGTATTACCTTTGCTGCTGTCTATTCAAGCATGCCTCTCTTGGATCTGTCTTACATCCCAGGTCTTATCTTTATGATTCCTTATGGTTCCCCTAAGACTTTCTGACTCCTCCATTGATAGCCCCTGCCTGCCTATGGCTACGGAATATGCAGAAAATTTGAAAATTCTGGTTTGTTACCTGAGAAAATCAGTCCCAATGATGCCCTTATTTAAAACCAATAAAGAAAAGAAAAAAGAATAATATAGTCCTTCCCCAAATAACAAGGTAGCCACTAGAAATTACAGTGGGATTGATGTTAACAAAAGTAATTAATTAGTGCAGCCAATGTGAGTCTAAAGCCCTGTGCGTTCCAATATGCCTTCATCAGGAGGCTTCTGTTGGCAGGTCCAAAAACTATTGTCAGGTAAAATCCCTTACTTAAAGGTGACTAGAACTCAGAATATCTTTGTCCTTCCATCAAACAGCTTCTTTACTTTGGGTATATCATTTGACTACATACATCTTATTCTTTCTTTTAACTAACTGAATCACAATAGTATCTGTTTTCTAGGGCTGTTGCAAGGTTGGAGTTGGGGAAAAGACAATGAACTGAGCACTGTGATTGGCACATAGTGAAGTGGTTAAAAGTGCAAGGTGATTGAATAAGGGAGAGGTGTTCAAAGTAAGAAGGTATTTGAACCTGAATAGATAGTAAATAGCAGTCCTAGTCATACTTTGTGTAAAATTATGAAAAAGACAAGAGGAATAACTATATGCCTTTAAATGTCATTTAGGATACTACTTCACAGACCCACACAAGCAATCTGTGCATCCATGGGAAGACATAGTAGCATCCAACACCGATGTTTACTCTTCATTATTTGGGGATTAGACTCTGTGAGATTACCTGTTGATTCCTTTCCAGTAGATATACATATGTAATAAACATAATACCAAAGGTAGGGGATTTTTGAAGCCTCTGGACTTTCATCATTATTATAGCTATCATAAGTTTCTATTCTCATGGTTTTGAATGCCTGTAAATGTCTAGTTCTTCAAACATTCACTTGCAATTTTGTTGTTTATTTTTTATCATGCTTGTTTCCCTTGCTCAGAAAATAAACAGATTTGACACATATTCATTCTATTTTTGCATGAGCACTATATTTAACTTTATGATAATTATGTTTGCATGAGTTGAGAACAATAGTTCTATAGGTGCTATTACATGTGGCATGCCTTACACTTCAGATATGACTTAGTTTATAAGTCTTATAAGATGTGACCTATAAACACCTGCTTCTTAGAGCCATACAGAAACTAATTTTCCCAAGGTAGCACAGACATCAAGAGTCAAGATATCAATAGAGCAGACCTTCCCAATCCACATCAGGGTCTCATCCACTATGCTACATGGCTTATGTCAGGTGGGGCTGAGGAGATGGCTCAGTGCTTGCCATAAAAACATGAGAACCAGACACAGTGGCACATCCCTGTAATCCTAGCCCTAGGGAAGCAGAGGCAGAGGGATCCACTGAATTTGCTGGCCAGCCAATCTAGCAAAAATAGTGAGCTCCAGATTCAGTGAAAGACTCTCTCTCTCTCTAAACTAACAATAGAGAAACGCACAAGGCAATCACTCCCTGGGTTCTACATGGACACACACACATGTGCACATGCACATCTACCATAAACACATTCATGTGCATAAAACACACACAAGTGTAGTAAGGTAACATAGAAATCATCTAATCTAGAGAATGTGAACATAAATACTTGGGAATACAAAGAAGTCTTCTCATCCCATAATAACTTAAGACATTCTAATTCCAAATGCCTCACCTGAATTTAAGTCAGAAACACTTAAGGGGTTCAGGATTTCAGAAGACAATAAAATTAACAATCAAGAACCAATCCTTTTGTGTTTCATAATTTTATTGACCATAGAGACATGTTCACCTGGATCAAGCACCTTTGCCTAATAATTAATGCACATTTTCAGCTTTTTATTATTTCTAATAATGACTACATAAACCAAAAGCTAACAAGAATATGATCTATTATATCAAAGAGACTTGGATTCAAGTATCCATTCAGCTGTTCCCTACGACTTACTTCAGTTTTCTCACTGTCAAAGTCAAGACATAATGCCCTATTTCTTACAGATTTGGGGAGGTTTAAAGGAATAAAAACATCTTCATCTATGTCCTAGTATGTGTGATAGATTAAGAACATGATAAGAATGTCAAATACCTTATTAATATAATAATAAAACTATCACAATGCCTCTAATTATTATTACCTTCCTATTTAAATCAATGTTTCAAGAAGCTAAATGCACAATTGAATTTCACAGTGTTAGAGACAGGACTAGCATTTAAGTCAGTTTTATTCTAAAGCAAATTAGTTCATGATTGTGTACCTTTTATAATAAGTTAAATATATGAATTGACCTCTTCAAATTTTTTTTTTTCGTTTTTCAAGACAGGGTTTCTCTGTGTAACTTTGCGCCTTTTCTGGAGCTCACTTGGTAGCCCAGGCTGGCCTCGAACTCACAGAGATCTGCCTGCCTCTGCCTCCCGAGTGCTGGGATTAAAGGCATGCGCCACCAACGCCCGGCGACCTCTTCAAATTTTAGCTTATTACAAATACATTTCCAAGATCAGTGTCAAGGACATCAGTCAAGATTTAAGTCCTACACATCCAAGACTCAGTAATAGATAAAAGGGGAAAATGAGATTCCTCATCAAAAAATACAGTCTGGGTTCTAATAAGAGTGATTAGGAAATAATAATTCCATTTATATTTTAAAAATACATAACATGTAACAGTAATCAAATAAAGCAAAGAATGCTGTTTAAAGATGTATGACTTTAACAATAAAATGTTTAGAAGAAAGACTTAGCAGAACGTGTCCTCCACTCAACAGTGAGAGGCATCTGCTCCGACTTGTGGGCTAGAATGCTGCTTTTCCTTTAAAATTTTCTTCTTCTGTACCGCATTTGCCTACCAGACACTTACATACTGCTCAGGCTCATTCTTCAATGAAAATATCCCTAAGAGTAGCTGTGCTGCTTTGTAGAGTTTGAACCCCATACACGGTTGTCTTTACTCTATCTTCTGACTCCTGACCGCAAGTGTTCATTTCTTTTCTACTGAAATACTTTGATATGTGCCTTCCCCATGAGACTGTCATGCCTTATTCATGACCATGTCTATGAATAGGAAATATCTGGCTAGTTAATAAAAGATGAAGAATATGCTGAACAATAAGAAATTGTCTTACAAGTAAACTCAAATAAGGTTTTTCAGGAGAATGGACAGAATGAGAAGATGGAGGTGTGGAAATAACTAATCAAACACATGCGTGTACTGTAAGAGCGTGATGTTCATGCATGTATAAAAAGCCTAGAGACTGACTAAATATACATACATCTTCCCACTTGTTTGTGTACTAAATAATGTAGATTTGCTGCTTTTCTCCAAAACCTAAGTGGGAAGTGTTCGGTTTTTTTTTTTAACAGTCTTAATCAATACACCAACCTACATTAAAAAAATAAATAGACCAACACAATAAATAAAAAGTAATAGGCCAATCAATTGCCAGCAGTGCAGCTTAACAGCTACCCCTGCAGAAAACTGTCTGAAAAGGTGCTTCACACCCCACTATCCGCACGATCCACAGCTGCTCACTATTGATTTGTTGAACGCACAGAACATCTATTATCACATGCCAGTGTGAATCCAGCAATCTCTTCACCAAGTAGCTTGCAAAGTACTGTTAGAGGTATAGCACGGGAGAGATGTCTGCTGAGGGTACTAGACGCCCCACATTCATTCCCTTCTTCCCATCCCACAAAGCCAAACTAAATGCTTCATTCCTAAACCCAGGCAACCAACATGTGCTCGGGGCTTATATGCCTGGGTTGTCCTACATATGTATCTCCAGAGCACAGATGTAATAAGGAGAGCTGAGAACTGTCTGCAACGGCAAACAGTTGTAACAAACATGGTAAGTGATTAAGAAGAACATAGTAAAGGAGAGATGTGAGATGTTCGAAACTGATGTTTTCCTGAAGTTCCTAGAAATGACAATGTATGTAGCTATGTGGAGAAGAGAGAGATTTCGTGCAATGTGGAAGAGAGAGAAAGTCAACAGCAAGCTTCTAATGGGAGAAGCTTTGTCATATAGTGTGGTAAAGGATTCTAGATTCTGCCGACAGTAAAATGATGGCATTATGCTAGAATTCCTGGTCCTGACTTAAAATTACAAAAAAAAAAAAATGCAATATCTGAAAAGAATGTCTCTAAAAAAAAAAAAACAAAAACAAAACTCTGTATTTTAGCATGGAGGGTAAAGGGAACTCATACATGCCCACCCCTAGCTGGGAAGCCATTGATAGCTGACGACTTGTAGCTGGGAGAGTATCTGTTTTCTTTAAGGGTAGACCCCACAGAATGTCAGCCAAACTCTAATAGATGGACCCACATCCAACCTATGAGTAAAGTAAGTACATGGGCAGCAGCACAAACTAGACATAGTGAACAAGAAGTTAAAGGAGGGTGCAAAGTTAGGAGGGGTTGGGGATGGTTCTGGGGGAACTTAGAGGAAACAGTTTGGAATGAATATGATCAAAATACATTGTAAACATGTATTAAATTATAAAAAATAATAAAAATGTTATATTAAAACGAATGACTAAGTTTACTAAGTTTCCAAATGTGTTACAAAGTTTCGTTTCTTTTGTTGTTCTTCAAACGTACCCCAAAACACAGGTGTTATCAGCTGGACCTCAGATGGGTACTGACTGAGTAATCAGCTTCAGACATGTTCAGGGGAGCTAAAGACTGTCCTCAGAGAATGTTACTTGGCAAATGTCTATGTCTTTCCACAAATCCCTCATTAACTGAAAATTGTTTCTGACAATATCCAAACAGCCCCCAAAGTCAACTTAAGAGAAGGTTTTTCCCTTTCCAAAAAGCAGTGGAAGACCTTTCTTAAACTGTGTGTAGCTGCTAGGAAATCAATTATACTTGAGTTTCTAATCAGATGATTTCTTTTTCTATCCCACACAAGGGAGTCACTCTTACACACAGTAATCAGCTCCAGAAAACATGCCACATTTTAACGATCATCACATCTTTGTGAGATGATATTCACGCCACCACACTCATTAACCCACCATGCAAACACAAAGGATAATAGAATAAAATGAAAACCACCGAGGCTTGCTGTATTGTACTGTGGATTAAAGTTTTAAATGTACATTGTACCCCCAGAAGCAATACCTATGTGACAGCACCTCAGAATTGTAAAACAAAAACAGCTTTGATAAATATGCAAAGCTCTTTAGTGTTAGAACCAATGTTAGAATAAATGACCCCAAACCCTGCCATATATACTCTTCTTTAGAGCTTTAAAAGTTACTTGGATATTATCAACTAAATACCTATTTTGGAAACCTAGCCATTTCTCTGTTGATCAAGTTGCTATTCTTGGATGTGCAGTAATAAATCAGCATGTTTTCCTTTCCACTAATTAAGAATCAATCTGTTTTACCAAGGCTCATAGAAAGTGACAGATCAGATTCAAACTCCATCTTCACCAATGTCTTTTGCTATTGGATTTTATCTCCAACCAATTCACATAGCATCATAATAGCATTCCAAGAAATGTAACTTATTTTAGGTATATAAAGAGATGATGGATGGATGGATGGATGGATGGATGGATGGATGGATGGATGGATGATTGGAGATAGATGATAGGCAGATGATAGAGAGATAGATATATAAATAGGTAGACGATAAATAGATTAAGATATATAGATAGATAATAGAAAGAAGATAGATAATAGAAAACTAGATAGATAAATAAAAATATAGATAGATGATAAATAGATAGATGATAGATAGATAGATGATAGATAGATAGATGATAGATAGATAGATAGATAGATAGATAGATAGATAGATAGATAGATAGA
>CABHPQ010142402.1:38720-48850 GCA_902168405.1 Peromyscus aztecus
AGATAGATAGATAGATAGATAGATAGATAGATAGATAGATAGATAGACAGATGATAGAAAATGATAGATGATAGATAAATAGGTAATGGTGATTGATAGATGATAGGTAAGTAGATAATGATAGATAGATAGATAGATAGATAGATAGATAGATAGATAGACAGACAGACAGATATATAGATGATAGATAGACTATTCTACAGAGTACTCCCTTTCCAAAAATTAAGTAAAGGCCTGATTTTATAGATGACATTTCATTGACAATACCATGCACATATGTACTATTTTGCTCAAGGACAGGCTGCTTATAGCACGTAGAGTACCCAAGCAATTAATTATTAAGAGACCCTATGCTCTTCCACATATTATCCAATTCTCTATATTTTTTATCTTTCCCCTGTCTTCTTTTCTTATTAACTTATCTTATCCCTTCTTTTTGTTTTGATCCCTTCCCAACAAAGCCATGACTTGGCTTGGCTTATGCTATCCATGAGCTGGTTGAACTCTTCTAGTGACATCAAAAGATGACATTCTACTCCTTACACAGACTAGGTCTCATGAATTCAATAGCATAAGAAAGGGCACAGGATAGCAGACTGTAAGCTTCATTTTGAAGATATCTGTGCAATGAAATAACAAATTACAGCTATAAGAACCAAGTTCAATATAGAAAACAGTGGTTTATGAGATAAAGTAGTGAGACTGGTTCGAGGTAGAGCAAACTGGCTCTAATGCTAATTCCAAACAAGAAGGTCCTACAGATAATTAGAATGTCAAACTTTGGATGAAGGAATACCCATTGTAATACTTTTAAACAACCTTGTACTTTAATATATTTGCTTGAGTTTTATTAAAAACTTATAGTCAAACTTCATAGCCACATACAATGCATCTGGCTTCTATGTACTTATCCAATTCAGCAATTAAGATGCTATGTGCCTCATTTACATACCACCACCTAATAACAGAAGCCCTTGTACACTCTCCCAAAGAAGAGTCAAACAGAATCTGTGAGTGATTTGCTTTCCTAAGTCTTCTATGAACAAAAGATTCAAGAGATTTGTTGATAATAGAACATCTAACATGCATTTCTCCAAGTATTCATGCTTTGAAGCTAGTGTCATGAAAGCGGATGACATTCTACCTATCCTGGTCCAAGTATCTCATTACATACCAACAAATTGGCCAAGTTAGACTGAGAAACAGTCTTCTCTGGGGAAAAGCAGAAGCAAATCATAGAAACCTAGAAAGAGTCTTGGTTAATCTTCACCAGAAAACACTTGACCTATGTGACAAAGAACGATAAATCAATGGCAGAAAAATCCATACATACCTTCTGTTGTGCACACCGACGATTGTTAGAGGAACTTACCTTTTTGCTTTTGCTGTGTGCAAAGTCTCTTCCTTGACATTCATTTCCTACTTGCTGTTGAATGTATGTGCAATGGGAATAAGCTTGTGAGGATAAAAAGGCATTACACCACCAGTGAGAGAAAACAAATGGGTCCTAGTGAGTCTTCCACAGACAAATTGGAGGGAAACGGAAAAAACAGATAGCAATATTCCCTCAGGTACCCTGGATTGGCCCATAACTGCCTGTCTGAGAGTAAAATAGCCTTTCCAAATCATAAATATGGAAACTGGATTCTCAGTAACACTGAAGTACTCAGCAAAAGCAATCGATGCCAAGCCCTTCTGCAGACATCCTAGCACATAACATTTTCCTCTAGATTTCCAGATTCTCATTTGTCCCCTTTAACATACCAAAGACAAGGGAATACCATGTGGATCACAAGGCTTCTGAGAAACTGGAAATGGAAACTGCTAGAGATACCTACACACATGGTAAAAATCGAAGAATAAGGAATCAAGCAAAACTAAATAGGCACAATGGTTTATATATAGAATTATTATAATGGGCTCCCTTGTGGGTACACTTCAATATGGCTTCACTCTTCAATCCATTAACCTTGTGTACTTGTTTTATAAAATCAAAGATTGCAATGTGTTTAGATCATGATGTTCAAGTCTACCACCAAGGTATTGTTTAGATTACTTCAGATACTCAGAAGGGCCATCTAAGGCACATCCTTTCACCAAGTCTCAAGCATTTGCTTAGCTTAAAAGCGGCCATGGTTAGGAAAATACCACAAGGAGGAGGTTGAACAAGTTATAGATTCTCATGGCACCGAAACATCTTTAGCAGCAGCATTGGGTCACCTCCATAAAACCAGTCCTTTCTTAGAACTAAGTCAACGAATGCACCTGTTACCCCACTGATGGATGAAATAGTAATCATAGGATCTCTCTCAACATGAACAAAATACACTGTGTGTGTGTGTACGTGTGTGTGTGTGTGTGTGTGTGTGTGTGTGTGTGTGTGTGTGTGGTATGGTGTATACCATACTTACAAATTAGAAATGTTTATATATAAAGGACAGTTATGCATACAATCTTTTCCTATATTGCCCTTGAATATTTCTCTGAGCCACTTGAAAATATCCCCAGTAGATAAAGTGTGAACTCACGGTCATTGCACTGGTTTCCCGAATATGATGTCATAGAACAGTCGCAGGTGAAGCCTTCCCACTGTTGCATGCAAACCCCTTGGTTGGCGCATGAATCCTCCTGACAGGTTGTACTGGGTCCTGGTAGTGCACAAAAATGGGAGTGGGGTGGGTTGGGGTGAGAAGGAGAAATAGAAGAAACATTAAAAATTCGTCAACTAAGACAGCACCTAAATCTACCACTATCATGCCCCCAAACACTCAAAAACACAACCATCAAAATTATCAACGAAATCACATGCAACAGAATTCAGTATTTACAAACTATGACAGAAATACATTCTTGGCCACAAACTATCAACAATTACACAGAAACGGGAGAGGGCTGAACACATGTTCTTCTTTAGGTAGACTTTGCATAAAAGTTTCATGTTCTATCATTCACCTAGAAAGATACCTCATTTGGAGCAGGGATTTGTTATTGAATAATGCTCAAGTAGAAAAAAATGTATTCTCATAATACTATTGAAATAAAGCACAATTTTTTATCCTGAAACTAGAAGCCCCTAAGTCTATTTTGTGACTCTGGAATGATGATAAGTAGAAATGAGGAGGAGGAGGAAGAGGAGGAGGAGGAGGAGAAGAGGAGAAAATGAACTCAAGTGTGCTGTATTCTATAGGTGTTAAGCAACTTACGTAAATTGTGTTATTAAATGCCCCAGCAGCTCAAGTAGGTAATTATGACAAACTCCATTCCATAGATTTAAAGTGGTAAACCAATTTACTCAAGGTCCCATATTTCCTCAAGAATGCTAATGTCTGCTTTAGAGAGATTAACATTGAGACAGCCTCTTCACTTCACCAGAGCTTCCCAGCATCACTTGGGAATTGATAGAAATGCAAATTCTTGGGGCCCACCATGAACCCACTGAACTGGAAAGTTTGAGGGAGACAGAAATCTAACTTCACAACCTTCAGAAATTTCAATACAGCCTACAGTGTGAGAACTACTACACTATACCACACTGCTACTCAGAAATTTAATATACAGGATAGGTTGTATCCTCTCCTGGGGCATCTCTATACCAGAAGATACAGCAGAATTATTTTGCTGTAAGGAGAAAGTATTAAATGATGGGCTAATTTTCTTTCTATTGTTATTTCTATTTTATGTGTCTTTACCTATTTATATGTAAATATAATGGTGCATGTACATAATTTCTAAATGAGTATATCTACTCCCAAGGCATTCTAGGAAATCTTTACTTTTTCCAGATGGGAGTAGAAAATCAAATAAGTTTTGCAATCTCATCTCTACAGACTGCCACTGAAATCCTTCTTTTGGTCAGCCTGGCACCAATCTTCAACCACTCTCTTTTCAGTCCTTACTTACACTTTAGCCTTGGGGTAAATATTAATAGAAACATCTGAGCTAACAAGAAATAGTGCAATATTCAGGATAACTCCAGATTCCCCAAGATCCTCAGCAAAGGGCATGGGTTCTTTGGCTCAACAAATGTCTTAGTCTGGGACTAATGCATAAAAGCTTTTGTCAGAGTGAAGAAGATGTGTCTATTGCAATGACTATCTCTTTTGCATTTTTCCAAGCTAAGCTTTTCAGAAGCACAGAATACTAAATGGAAGCATGAGGGATTTTAAGGATGTAAGTTCAACAGAGATAAAGGACTAGAGAGGTTCCACCTTCTAGGTGGCAAGACATTTTGTATTTATTCATGAAGGGCGGAAGCAGTACAGGCCATCATTCATGAGACAAAGCTATTAGGAGATGACATAAGGAAGTTCACAACAATTAGTAACACTGGGAGAACAGCCCCACCACTGGGTTTCTGCAGCTCCTATTTGCCATGCGGTTCCCGCATGCAGAGATGAAAGGAGGTACATGGCCATGTTCTCAGTGGGTCTTAAACTTGAGCATTGTGTCCTACAAGTTTCATTAACAATGGCAAATCAGGACAGCTTCTTTCAAAGGACAAAAAGCTTCTGAGAAGTCCACAGGGCTCCCTAGCCAAACAGCTCTCACCAGACAATGGACTAGTAATTCAACTGTGCTCAAGAATGAGAAACACATGGAAGGCTTTCCGCTGAAAGGAGAAAACTTTGAGAAAACACAGTAATTCTTTGCATGGTTACTGAGTCTACAGAAAAGCCATTCTCCTCTCCTCTAACTACCATATTTTAACCATTTTTAAGGACCAGCCTGCATGCCTCCCCCAGATGAAACATTATCAGTTAACTACAAGAAGGATTCTTGCCCTTCTTAGTGGCAACAACACTTATTATCTATGCCATTAATTTCTACATGTGATAATGTTCAATTTAGCATTTTATTATGCATTATAACATCTTTTAATTTTTTATGTTTTTGTTTTTAGCTATTTGTTATCAAAAGACTGATTGTTGCATGCTTTTTAGAAGTCATGTATTATACTATGGGTAGGTCCTTTTGGCCCTAGGACTACATGCATTCAGAGAAAGTGTCTCAATACATGACAAGCTGATATGAACTGTTTGACCCTTCATTTTCCTTTGTCTCATACTTTCAAATCATGAGTGAGTAAATCTTTAACATCTACTAAATGTTGGTCAGGAATCAAACACAGGGTAATTGCAGGTCATTTCCAAATTCTTCTAAGCTGTGCCTCATACCATAAGGGTAAACACATTTCAGGCAGCATTCAATGACTGATTGTATTATCACCGTCCAGCTGAATGTTCAATGGCTTCACATCAGTTTGAAACCAAACATAGACCTCCTTTCAAGGTTGTAATCAGAAGGTCTCCCATCCTTGTATCATTTCCTACCTCTTGTCCCCAGCTCACTGTGCACCAGCATCGTTCCCTCCTCTTTAACATTGCGATACTCAGCGTGTTGTCACCACGCCCATGTCATGAGCATCATTTGAAAACTGTGATCCGAGAACATCTCCAGACCCCACGTAGCACTACTGCCTGGGGGTTGGATGAGGAATCTGAGTTGTAATAGGCCCTTCGGGTGTTTCTGACACCTTACTCACATTCCAGGTCCACTGCTCCAGACCTGCAGCTCATCACTGTCCTCAAGTTCTCTTGCTCCTGCTGGAGCCACAGTATTAGAGATCCCTCATGCAGATCTCCAGAACACTGACTTATCTTTATTCGAGTTTCAGCTCAAAGAGAGCATGTTCAAAGCACCTAACTGAGGAAGCCCCCAGCAGCATCACTCTCCAGCAGATCTTCTTGTTTGTTTTTCTTAACAATTACATGACCTATAATTAAATTGTTTGTTGAATTCTTCCTGCTAATGGAAACTATCATGTTTGCATGTTTATGATTCTCAATGAGTTATTTTGTTATATATTTACAACTTAGAATAATCAATTAACTCGGGGTATCTAATAACTATATCACCTCACATGCTGATCACTTCATGTATGATTTGAAAAAGACTGAAAATCTGATCCATTTGCAACTTTTAAAGTATATAATGCATTGCCATTTACTATAATCACCAATCTGTGCAATACACCACCCAGGTTTAATTCTCTTGGCTGAACTTTGTACCCTTGGACCAATATCTCCATCCTCTGCATCCACCTCCTCTCCTAGCCTCTGTGTCTATCATTCTGTTCTCGACTCACAAAAGTTCAATTATTCAAATTCCACGCAAATGAGACCACATATAGGTCTTTCTCTGACTCACCAATTTTACTTTATCGTATAATCACTTTCATCACTATTTTCATGAATACAGTCTCTCTTTTTTTTTTCTCTGTGTGTGACATGGGCACATGCATGTGTGGGAGTACATGTGCACATGTGTGCATGAGCATATAGAGGTCGGGGATCAGACTCAGGTATCAGTCCTTGGGTGTCATCCATTTTGAATGTCTCTGGCCTAGAACTCACCAGTCATAGTAGGCTGGCTGACCAGAGAGTCCTAGGAATCTGCCTGTCTCCGCTTCCCCAGTGACAGATTGCAGGTGCTTACCACCATTCCCTACTGTTCTGTTTGGAAGCAATTTTTATTAATTCTTTGAAATTTTCATACAGTGTATTTTAATTATATTCACTCCCTACCCTATACTTTTGGCTACCTCCTCCAGTCTTTTTAACATGGGCTCTAGGGCTTGAACCCAGGTCCTTGTGCTCACATAGCACGCCCTTTCTCAACTGAGTCATGTCCATAGCTCAGTATCTCACTTTTTAAAGGCTGAATATGTACATATGAGTCATATTTCTTTATCCATTTATCTGATGACCACACCTAGGTCAATTCTATTCTTTAGCTATTATATACATTGTTGCAGTGAACATCAAAATAGACACATTTCTTTGACATATTGATTTTTAATTCCTTTGGATATGCGCCCAGAAGTAGTATTGTTAGATCATATGCTAATTCTATTTTCAGTTTTCCATACTGTTTTCTGTAATTATCGTATTAATTTACATTACCACCACCAACACATAAGGATTCCCTGTTCTCTACTCTCCTGTAAATTTATCAAAGTCATTCTAACAGATATGAGTTATTAACTCATTGTGGCTTAATTTCTGTTTCCTCAATGATTTGATATGAACAGTTCCTTATACCTGATACACATTGGTATTTTCTAATTGGATCATTTGTTTGCCAGTTACTTAATTGATTGGGTTCCTTACACATTTGAAATATTTACCTATCAACAAATATTTGGCTTGCAAATGTTTCCTCATAATCCATAGGTTGTGTCCATACTCTATTAATTGTTCCATTGCTATGTGGAAGTTTTTAGTTTTGTGCAATCCAATTTCTTTATTTATTTTCTTTTGTTCTCTGTATTTTGAGTATCATGCAAGAAACCAGACCAATTTTATAGAGTAATATCTTACATTTTCTTCTAGTGGTTCTATAGTTTGGAGTCTTATGCTTAGTAAATATTTATACCACTCTGGGTTGATTTTTATATGGTGCAAGATAAGTTAAGTTTATTCTGTGGATACCAAATTGCATCAATGTTATTGAAAACATATTTCTTTTTTGTAGTATGTTCATGCCACTTTTGTCAAAATTCAATTACATAAAATTGTACATTTATTTCTCAGCTGTCTGTCCTGTTTAATTAATCAATGTATTTGTTATGCAGTAATTGAATGTGGTGGGGAGTTTTTCAACAATGTTTTCCACTGTGTATCCTTTGATATTAGCTAACCTTGACTAAACCAGATTAAAAACATAACAATGGCTATGAACTACATAGCATGCTATTAGTTGGGTGCCTTAACTCCTAGCTCTATTTTTCACTTCCCTAGGAAACATCAGGTTGTGTGTTTCCATAATTATTTTATTAGATAGTAATCTGAAGGCTGATCCTTCTTGATCTGGAATTGCTTTTCTCTCCAAGAATTGTCTCACACTCTCATTTGATGACCAACCCTCTCCAAATCAACCTTTATAGCACATGGCACCTGACTTTGTCACCTCCACTTCCTGTTCTATAAAATGAGGTTAATGGAGTATCTTTTATATTTCTAGACCCTTGAAATAATAAAGGTCAAGATCCTGGTAATAGAGTGTACTGTCCCTCTCCTAATGCTTAAGCAGAACTTAACCAAACATGTCTCAAAATCCCAAGTTAAAGTTGATTAATATTGCTAAGCCAGTACCAGCTTCTACCTTGAAGGTAGCACTGTAGGATGATCTGTATGCTGTGAATCTATGTTGGTCTGATTGGTTGATAAATAAAATGCCAATTGGTCAGTAGCCAGGCAGGAAGTATAGGTGGGATAAGCAGACAAGGAGGATTCTGGGAAGAGGAAGGCTGAGTCAGGAGACACCAGTCTGTCATCCAGGAAGCAGCATGTAATGGCACACAGGTAAAGCCACAGAACATGTGGCAACATATAGATGAACAGAAATGGGCTGAGTTTAACTGTAAGAGCTAGTCAGTGGTAGGCCTGAGCTAAAGGCCAAGCAGTTTTAATTAATATAAGTCTCTGTGTGTTTACTTGGGTCTGAGCAGCTGCAGGACCAGGCAGGACACAGAAAATCTTTCAGCTACAAGGTAGAACTGAGGTCATGTCAGTGGTCATCAAGGTACCAAAGCCTCTCTTACCAAAGATACCCAGTTGCTCATGGCTTCTCAATTGGCAGCTGAGATGATCATACCATCAGTATGATGAGCAGCAAGATATTAGTGCCAATTTCAGTAACACCTCAAGTCACTCTATCCCCTTCATGATACACAGAGTATACAATACCGGGACATGGCATGAGAAATAGTTGATTCTAAGATGCCCCCATGCAGTTCTTTCCCCAGTAACCTTTGATCTGTGGTCTGTTTTTAACCAGCAACATCCAAGATAAGTTGATTTGCTTCATTGTTGACTTTAGTGGTATATAATGCTCCCAGCATTGTCCATTGCAAGCTACAGCATGCTTTGTCTTATCAGTTGGCTTGCAGAACTGCTGAGAATCTCTGTTATGAAACTGCTGAGAATCTGTTATGAAACAGGTCACAGGACACCACAATCACCAATGGTTCATAAACCAAAGTCTATGTTTATATGGTAAGAGAGAAGTAATATCCATGACAATAATGAGACAGGAGTTCACCTTGATCTAGTTAGAGGAGGTGTAATAAGGGAGACAAAAATAGCTGTTGTCCTTCTTGCTCAGTCACACTATTTTGGGGGTGCCTGGACCACAGATGCCCAATAATAACATCACTCCTTTTTTAAAAAAAGTCAAAAACAACAAAGACCTCACAAGTCAATGTGACTTTAAAAAATGCAAACTAAGATCTCATTCTCAGATTTTACTTTTTCCCCTTCAGCACCGACTTAGTAATGTGTTGCAGCAACAGAGGGTAAGTAGAAATAAGCAAGAGAGAGAGAGAAAAAAGGATGGATTTCAAAGGACAGGCCTAGCAAAATAAAGGTAACTTAAAATACTTTAATAGATGTGCTGATTAGTTTTATGTCTACTTGACACAAGCTAGAGTTATCTGAGAGGAGGGAAGCTCAACTGAGAAAAAATTCTCTAAAAGACTGGGCTGGAGGAGAGAGGTTGGACATTGTCTTAATTAGTGATTGATGTGGGAGGGTCCAATCCACTGGCGCCACCCTTGGGCTGGTGGTCCTGGGTCCTATAAAAAAGCAGGCTGAGCAAGCCATGAGAAGCAAGCAAATAAGCAGCAACCCTCCCGTGGTCTCTGCATCAGCTCCTGCCTCCAGATTTCTGCCCTGTTTGAGTTCCTCCCATGACTGCCTTTGATGATGAACTGTGATATAGAAATGTAAGCAAAATAAACCCTTTCCTCCCCAAGTGGCTTTTGGTCATGGTTTTTCATCACAGCGATAGAAGCTTTATCTAAGATAAATGAGTAATAAGTAAATAGCATCAGAAATAGTCAAAATAATATTATATGAAAACTCTCCATCATAAAGTCATCCAGATGCTTTCTGGACATCTAGGGACTGTGTCTACCTGGAGGATAGGCAAATAAAAGTTAAAACATAAAACATGGTAGGAAAAGAAATATAGCTTTAAAATCCAGTTCTAGCACTATTAGTATAAATGTGGCCTATCTAAACTTAGTCTCTACATCTTTACAATAGAGATGATTTACTCTACTGCACATG
>CABHPQ010142403.1:0-20061 GCA_902168405.1 Peromyscus aztecus
CCTTTAGTCACAGCACTTGGGAGGCAGAGGCAGGCAGATCTCTGTGAGTTCAAGGCCAGCCTAGACTACAAAGTGAGTTCCAGGACAGCTAGGACTGTTACACATAGAAACCCTGTCTAGAAAAAAAAAAATGTTTTCATGGGGCTGGACAGATGGCTCAGTGGTTATAAGCACTGGCTGCCCTTTCAGAGGACAGGGTTCAATTCCCAGCACCCACATGGCAGCTCACAACTGTTTGTAACTTCAGTTCTAGGGGACCTGACACTCTCACACAGATATGCATGTAGGCAGAACACCAATGTCCGTGCACATAAAATAAAAATGAATTATTAAAGAAAAGTTTTCTTTTCACCAGGTGTGGTGGTGCACGCCTTAATACCCAGCACTCGGAGACAGAGGTAGGCAGGTGGATCTTTGGGCTGGAGTCCAGCCTGTTCTGCTCCACAGAGTTCCAGGAGAGCCAGGGCTACACAGAGAAACCCTGTCTTGAAAGAAAACAAACAAACAAACAAGCAGGCCACTGACACCCTTAGATACACGCTCCCAAGCAATGTCACAGATGCAAATTTCACACAGGGAGGAATAATCTCTGGTTGTTTTAGTAAGAGTTCATCAGTCAAGGGAGCGTGGGAAAGCGAGTTTCATCTTTGTTCTGAAGAACACACTAAATAACAGCTTCCATCCTGTATAATGTCAGATTCAAACATAACTCTTTGACCTTTTAAAATAACATTTTATTTACACATCTTGATTTTTGTTTTCCTGGAACATTTTTTTAAGACCTTCAAGTAGTTTGGAAACCTCTGCCCATCTGCTGCTTCCTCTGGCCACAGCCTTCCCGGGCATTCTCCCGGACCTGTGCTGGGAAGTGCGGCTCTTGTTTGCGTGGCAGGGCTGCTTGGTGGATTGTAATGAAATGAGGAGCCAGCTTTGGAAACTACTTCTGATTCTCTTAATTAGCATGCTACCACCCACCCCAGCTTCTGCAAGGTCAGATGTGCAAGACAAGTGGGGCTGAGACCAGGACTGTAGCAGCTAAAATGCGTTCTAGATAAAGTGGAAGCTCTGTGAGAGGCGGATCTGCTCCGGCCCTGGCTCCAGGTGCCTGTGGATCTGGAGAGCTGGGCTGCCCTCAGGAAGAGCCACGTAGGTCTGAGTACACTCATTCTGCAGTCACAGGTGTGGTTTTGGGAAATGCCACAGCACATTCCACAGAACTGGACAGTGGTCAGCAACACAAGCAACACTGTGACAACACCGTCAGATGTCAGGCCAAAGGGCGAGGTCCAATCAGGAAAGAAAAAGAAAGAAAACAGTCCTAAAGTGTGACGTTTCAAACCTTTGGCTGATGATAAAGCAGAAAATTAAACTGAACTACACACTGCTGTCCTAACTGCCTAGGCTCTTCTAGAAGCCAATTCCCAACATGGTGTCCCTTCAATTGTGCTCAATTACTATGCTACTAGTTATCTGATGTTCCTGGTTCTAGAGAGAGGCACACACCACCTCTGTTGGTCACAGTAAGTATCATATGGCTGTTTGATATGCCGCAGCCAGGGTCTGGAGTAAGAGGCAGCCTTTGCTTATATCCTAAAAGCGAAACTGAAAATCTGCCCACGCTCCCTCTAGCTGCAACCTGAACATGCGCCTGGCCTGTAAATGGTCAGTATACACCGACCCCAGCAACACACACACACATCAGCTTGTCAGAGACTTCTCCAGGCTTGCCTCTTGCTGACTCCTGCTAGATGGAGGCTATTCTGTTACCCGAGCCCAGGACAGCCAGGAGGCTCTTCTTATTGGACAGGCACATTTCGTACAGTCATCAAAAAGAGCTGTCACCATCTCCCCTACACTGGGTCTACTCCATCTGCCCAGTTCCTTGTTTTTCCTGCCCTCAAGCCAGGCAAGATGGCTGCTGAGGACAAGCCTGGGCCTGGTTTACAATCTAGCCTTTTCTCTGTGACAGTCAAGCAGCTCTTCAACTCCACAGAGGAAGGGAGGGATGGCAGGAGAGATGATTGCTCTGCAGTGTGCAGCAGGCTCCTCTCCTGGAGGCAGGCGCTGTGCTTTAGTGCTAGGTACTGCTGCCTCTGAGGTCACGTCATGTCATCAACCTACCCTGGAACTCAACTGCAAGTGCTCCAACTGAATAAATACAACGGAAAACCACACAAGACGGGGGGCCACCCAGCTGGAAGGCAGAATGGCCACGAGGTGTCTGAGGTCTGAGACTCACCACCTTGGGAAGCGCTGCCAATGCCACTCTCTCAGTCTCCTCACATCACACAAATGAAGGAGCCACACGACCACAGTTCATCCTCAGGCATACTTATTAGGGCCCACCCTCCCGCTCAGCAAAGGTCCCAGCACACCCTGCAGTGCCCAGGAAGTCTCGGGGACAAGTCTCTGAAGGTCACTTGCCCCTCTTGCTGCGGCCCTTCCTGGACGGCAGCTTCCCACCGGCCCCCGAAGAGGGCGGGTTGGGGGCCGAGGGGATGTTGATCTGCCCTTCTTGGATCTCCTGCCGCGTCTCCGCGGGCAGGTGGCTTATCTGCTGCTGAGTCTCCAGGTAGAACATGACATCGCGCAGCTGTTCCTGGATCTCAGTGATCTGCAGGTCCTTCTGGTCGCAGGTCTCCTTGAGCAGCCTCTCCTCTTCCTTCAGCCTGTTCTGCAGCAGCAGCTGGTTGGCTCGAAGACACTTGTTCAGCTCCTGCTCCTCCTGCAGCTCCGTGCTGAGCTTGGCTACTCTGGTGTTCAGCTGTGTGCACCTGGAGCGAAGCAGAGGGAGACAGAGCTAGCCTCACCTGCTCCACGTCCCTTTCTGCTCCGGGACCTTGGAAGCCATTAGGCCAGGCCCCTCCCTGCCAAGCTCAGCAGCAGCAGCAACTCTGTCAGCGACATGGCCATGAGGAGGAAGCCACCAGAGAGGGAAGTGGCATCCTCTGAGACAAGTGCTCTGACCTCATGAGTTGCTAAAGGAGGGGAAAGGGTCAAGAGTGGGTGTGCTCTACCCTCAATGCTCACTCCTAAGTGGAGAATTACGCTAAGTGGAGAGTCGAGACACTATATATAGCAGGTACCATTCTTATGTATCGGAATGCCAAAGAAGTCAGGTATAGTGGCTCCACCTGTAATCCTAGCACTCAGGAAGCTGAGGCAGGAGCAATATTTGAATTCAGGGATACAGGGGCTGGAGAGATGGCTCAATGGTTTAGGAGCACTGGCTGCTCTTCCAGAGGACCCAGGTTCAATTCCCAGCACTCACATGGCAGCTCACAACTGTCTGTAACTCCAGTTCCAGGGGATCTGACACCCTCACACAGACATACATGCAAGCAAAACACCAATGAACATAAAATAAAAATAAATAAATTTAAAAAAAAAATTCAGGGCTACAGCATGAGAGTCCATCCCGAAAGACCAAACCAAAGCTTGGCACACATCTTTAATCCCAGCACTCGGGAGGCAGAGGCAGGTAGACCTCTGTGAGTTTGAGGCCAGCCTGGTCTACAGAGCGAGATCCAGGACAGCCAGGGATACACGTGAGACCTTGTGTGAAAAACAAACAAAACCACCAAGATGAGGAACTAACTGTAAAGGAAGACATCCAATGGTGACCTCTGGCCTCCACAGGCTCCCCTCCAACATGTGGACACACGTGCACACAGACATACACAGAGACAGACACAGACACAGAAACACACTCACAAACGGCACGTTTTGTATTATACAGTTGTCCACAATTAAAGGTAAACATTAGGCCAGCACTTTCGAGGCAGAAGTAGGGGGATCTCTGTGAGCTGGAGGCCAGCCTGGTCTACATAGACCCTATCTTGAGGGCTGGAGAGATGACTCAGAGGTTAAGAGCACTGGCTGCCCTTCCAGAGGTCCTGAGTTCAATTCCCAGCAACCACATGGTGGCTCCCAACCATCCATAATGAGATCTGGTGCCCTCGTCTGGCCTGCAGGCATACATGCAGACAGAACACTGTATACATGATAAATAAAATAAATCTTAAAAAAAAAAAAAAGAGAAACAACACTAAGGACCAAGCACACCTCTTAAAGTACCTTTATGTACTATATTATATGGTCACAAAAACAGTCTAGTCACCTCTACAGTGTAACTAAAACCTGGGAGGAAATCTTACCTCCTCAGTGCTCGGGATCAAACCCAGGCCCTTGTGCATGTTGGGAAGATGCTCCGCCACTGACTTACAGGCTAGCCACTGCCACCAGGAACACCCCACCCTGACTGCAGCAGCAAGGAGTGTTCTTGTCATGCTGGTCATGGCTTTGTGCTCCATGCTTGGCATCATTAGCCCTGAGTCCTGTCCAAGGGAGGACCTGGGACATGGGCTTAGACAAAACCTCTTTCCTAGCTGCCAGCTCTCAGCCAAGATGGCTCTCAGAAACTGCAGGCAGAAATGGAAGCCATCTGCACACATGACAAGCACTCTTTGGATCTCGGGAGAGGGCAGGGTTCCATCTGGAACACCAATCTCATCTTTTTTATTTTTACATGCATTTCCTGAATGTGTGTGTACACACGTGCCAAGGTGCACATGTGGGGTCTGTGGACCACATGCATGGGAGTCAGTTCTCTCCTTTTACCATGTGAGAAGTCGCTGCAACTCTGCTCCAACTATAAAGAAACCCCGAAAACCTACATGATGTACATGCTCAATACGCGGTGTGGCCAAGGAAGCAAAGGTGCTCTCTGTGAGAGCCCGTTGACATGTGTGGTGCCAAGAACTGAGGGATACCTACTTTCTTTCCACAGACTGCTTCTCCTTCAGGAGGTCACTGAGCCTGAGCTCCAGGCTGTCACACTTCTCGATGGTCTCTTTAAACTTGGTCTTCATGTTGTTAATCTGAAAGTGCAACGGAGGTCAGGCAGAATCATACAGTTCTTGCGACACTACCACCCCCTCCCCCGCCCACCTCTGTATCCAGGACAACCCAAACTCAGAAAGTCAAGGTGAGCCACTTGGAAGGAACTGTGACAAAAAATTGTGAAAAACTGAGCGAAAGACTTTCTTCTAGGATAAACAAGGACCAGGAGCTGCTGGATGCACGGGGAAGCTATCGAACAAACGAGGGCAATCCAGGCTTTGGAAGAGGGGAAGGGCTGCCCAAGGCCACAGCAGAGCCTCTCATTATTAACCAACAGCCCCCTTGTTCCTCCAGAGCACATTCCTGACGTCATCTCCAAGAACTCGTGAAGAGCTGGGTTGCTACCTCCCACCTGCTGTCGCCGCAGCCCTTCGGAGGCTAAGACAGGAAGATGCCAAGAATACTCTGGGGTACAGTGAGTCTCAGGCCATCCTGAGCTATTGAAGGAGATGCTGTCTCAATAAACCCAATGACTCAAAAACAAAAGAAAACTGTGAGACTGGATTTTACTGGTTTGGTTTTGTTTTGTCCTCCAACTTTCTGCTTTTCTGATGTGCCATGAAGCCGTATGAACTGCATGTTTGTCTGGGCTCAGTCTATAAGGCAATATATCTAGAGAACTAATTCGTACTTCAGAGAACTAGAAAGAATGCAAGTTCTGGATGGTATCGAGGTCAGGCAAAAGCAGTCCTACCAAGAGCCCGCTGGAGTCTAGCTAGGGGAACATGGGACCGACCCACATGAGAAGAGCTGCAGAGCTGGGAGCTGCCTCAACTCCAAGTTTTAGGAACTAAGAGAAGGTGAGCGGAGCAGGGAAGTAGAGAGGCCGGACTGCTAGGCACCAGCATCCAGCAGCCTTTGTACCCACACCTCTCAGTAAGCGATGGCACAGGTCAACAAGCTTCTGAGGAAACAGACTCAGAAAGACAAGGCAATGACCCAAGGCCACCCAGCTGCAGGATGGGGGATCCTGTCCAAAACCAAGCTTTAAATCTCTCTGACGCTGAAGGCCAAAGCTTTATGTTCTCTGCTTGGGGCACATGTGAACCCACCACACTAGGGTCATACTTTAGCCTTTCTTTTTTGCCTTGCCTGATTTATCTATCTATTTATTTATTTTGGTTTTTTGAGACAGGGTTTCTCTGTGTAGCCTTGGCTGTCCTGGAACTCACTCTGTAGACCAGGCTAGCCTGGAATTCACAGAGATCCGCCTGCCTCTGCCTTCTGAGTGCTGGGATTAAAGACGTGCGCCACCACTGCCTAGCTAAAATAAATTACATTTTAAAAAAGAGAAAGGAGGTTGGGGATTTAGCTCAGTGGTACAGTGCTTGCCTTGCAAGCGCAAGGCCCTGGGTTTGGTTCTCAGCTCCAAAAAAAGAGAGAGAAAGGAAGCCAAGAGCTTTCACATGGCTCTGAGTGGCTGGCTGCTCCTATATCCGTGACAGGCTGAAATAAATCACACTCCCTCAAGTCTACAAGTGACCTGCAGGTTTCAGGCTTGGCTTATCACCCCTCCCCCAGCCCCACCACCTCCATGAATGTGTTATGAAGCCCACGAGTAAGAACTTGTCACTGTCCCTCTGCATGCTCTACTGCTTGGGGTGCAAATGGACAGAATGCCAGTCACAAAAGGACACCGCAGGACAAAAGGCTTGCATCAGCCATGAACTTATGGACAAATGACATCTGTCATTAGAAAACAAAGGCATCCTTTTCAAGTGCTGTAAGCTTTCACTGGGAGCTGCCCTGGCTCCAGCTCACTCCGACCTGAAAGCGAATTCCTTGGGACTTCTCTTCCCCAGCCCTGACTTGCTTTTGCTGGCATGTCTTAGAGAATGTGGCTAATCCTGAGGAATCATACAAGGCAGAGAGGGTTCTGAGCTCAGCTCGCTAGGGTCTGTGTGAAACAGGCTGGTAAAGCCATGCTGGTAAAGCCACAAAAAGCCATTAGTGAAGCTGCAGCAGCACACGGCCTGGGGAGTCCACAATGGGAGTGGCAGCTCCCGCTCTGCTCCCTGTATGGCAATCACACCCTATTCAGGGCAGAAAGGCCAGTGTCCTCTAGGGCCTCTGCACTGGCACTTCCACTGTCTGGAAGGCTGTAGCAATAATTTCATCCATGACTTTTAACTAAAGATCACTTCAAAGCCTGAGTCAAACACTGGCTGTTTGAAAAGCCAATTCATACTGTTGCTAGGGCCCAGGGAGGCGGGGACTAAGTCACCAGTTGGGACATTTAGAAAATTAAAAGACCTCATATACTGCTAAGAGAAGCAGCTGCTGGAGATCTCACACACACAAGCCCCAGGTGCACCTGTGTTCAAACAGTCTTCTCTGGAACTCTCAAGGTTCCTCGAACATGCTACAAACCAGGAGGAAATCAAGCATGCAGAGCGCAGGCCTTCTATATAGGTTTCTGCAAAACTCACATCACTTTCTATGCGTTGACATCTAAAACCAAACCAAACCAACAAAGAACCTTGCTAAGAGCTCTGTCTCTCCTTGCAGGGAGGGGACCTTGGTTTAGTTCCCAGCACCCACTGTACTTCACAACCACACCAGCTTCAGTTCGATGGGTGCTTATGCCCTCTTCTGGTCTCCAAAGGCACTGTACACACAGACATACAATCAAACACCCTTTTTTCCCCCCAAGACAGGGTTTCTCTGTGAAACAGTCCTGGCTGTCCTGGAACTAGCTATGTAGACCAGGCTGGCCTCGAACTCACAGAGATCCACCTGCCTCTGCCTTCCGAGTGCAGGGACTAAAGGCGTGTGCCACCACCGCCTGGTCAAACACTCATATACATAAAATCAAAATGAATCTTCAAAAATTAAAAAAATAAAAAATAAAAAATAAAAGGGCTATGTGGCCTCCAACTTCTGGGCTCAAACAATCCTCCTGCCTCTGCCCCGTGAGTAGCCAGAGCTACAGGCTCAGGCCCCTATGCATGGCACATTTAGGGATCTCTTAGTTAAAATGTGGTAGCTGCAACCACGACTCAGTTATTCTCCAGGGTGACCACAAGAGCTCCACTTTGGCCTCATTTATCTCCCTCGGTTCACAAAGCCCACAAGTCCACACCAGCTCCCAAAGGCACCATTCCCAAGCTGACGTGCCAGCGGTGGACCCATGCTGCAAAACCTTGTGGGCACACTTCCATGGATTCTGGGTTTTACAGGAGAATCCTTGCCTGAGGACACTGGCAGAGAGCAGCAGGCAAGGCAGTCACCATTTTATGTTCTTAGTGGGACTGTGCAAAGCGCTAGCTCTGACTCAGGTGAAACACAAACTATCAAGACCCTGAAGTCCACCATTTTTTAGAGATCAAACAATTCTCTCCCCATCATCACCCAGCGAAGATTCTGTCCTGTGCCCTCTCCCACTGTCAGATGCCCTGCCATGCATTTCAGTCACCAGGTCAGACACTCACCTCCTCTGCCGTGTCCTTCTCTATGCGAACAATTTTGTTTTCCCAGTATATCCGCTGCGATTCCAGCTGGCTTGTCAGTAAGTATGAATACTAGAAGCAGAACAAACAGCCAGATGTGAGCCATCACCAATACTGAAACCCAGTGAACGTGACCCGATAGCTAGCAGAACTGCGTGCAGAGTCAAGGTCTCCACAGGCACAGTGCTGCTCCTACACTCACAGCAAACCAACTCAAGTTAGAAAACTCCTAAGACAGACAAACCAACAAAATAGCTGCTGGGCCGTGGTGGTTGAATCCCAACACTCGGGGCTAGCCAGGACTGCACAGACAGTCATTATTACGAGAACCAGAGAGAGAGAGAATGGAGACGTGGTTTTGCTTGTTGCCCAAACTGCCTCACACTTGAGGCACTGGCCACCTTCCAACCTCATCAGCTGGGGACTTGAGGCTTATACTCCCATGTCAGGCTTGTCAGAATCTGTTACACTTGGGTTCAACCCAGGTCGACAGGCACTGGGCCAGAGGTAGAGTGGAGCTTGCAATCGAGCTGGGAAAAATCCAAGAATCCAAATTTACATATATATGTAAATCTTGTTGTTGATATTTTTTTGTTTTGTTTTGTTTTTGAGACAGGGTTTCTCCGTGTCCTGGTTGTCCTGGAACTTATGTTGTAGAATAGGCTGGCCTTGAACTCACAGAGACCCACTTGCTTCTGCTCGCCTCTGCCTCCTGAGTGCTGGGATTAAAGGTCTGCACCACTATACCCAGCTTGCTATTATGTTTTTATAATGCCGTATATGTGTTCTATTCATGTGTGTGCAAGGGGAGGGCAGAGTCAGCCTCGGGGATCATTCCTCAGGCACTGTCTACTTTAGTTTTGAGACAGGGTCTCTCACTGACCTAGAACTTACCAAGTAGGCTAGGCTGGCTGGACAGTGGGTCCCAGAGATCTCTCTGTGTCCATCTCCTCAGTACTAGGGTTACAACCTTGCACCACCACTTCCATTTTGTAAAAACTTCAGGTTCTGGGGACTGAACTCAGGCCCTCATGTTAGCATGGCAAGCACCTTGATACACTGAGCCATCTGTCCAGCCCTTGTTTTGTTTTTTAATTTATGTGTATTGGTATTTTGTCTACATCCATGTCTGTGTGAGTGTTGGATCCCCTGGAACTGGAGTTACAGACAGTTGTGAGCTGGGAATTGAACCTGGGTCCTCTGGAAGAACAGCCAGTGTTCTTAACTGCTGAGCCATCTCTTCAGCCCATCTGTCTTAGGGTTCTATTGTTGTGAAGAGACACCATGACCACAGCAACTCTTAGAAGGAAAACATTTAATTGAGGTGTGGCTTCTAGTTCAGAGGTTCAGTCCTTCATCGTCGTCACAGCAGAGAGCATGGCAGTGTACGGCGGACATGGTGCTGACACATCGTGAGCAGAGGGCAGCAGGAAGTGGACCGTCTCACTGGGCGTGGCTTGAGCACAAATGAGCCCTCAAAGCCCACCTCCACAGTGACACATTTCCTCCAGCAAGACCACACCTAATCCAACAAAGCTACACCTCCTAATAGTGCCACTCCCTTTGGGGCCATTTTCTTTCAAGCCACCACACCAGGCCTTTTTGTCTTTTTGATACAGGGTCTCATATACCCCAGACTGGCCTCAAATGTCCAGTATGGCCTCGAGCTCTTGATCTTCCTACCTTTACCTCTTTAGTGTGAATGCACTTTTATACAAACGTATTAGAAGTCTAGACAATTTTTAAAATGGAGACTTTGAATTTATATAAAATTCGGGGCTAGAGTGGCAGCTCAGTGGTAAACAGTAGTACTGACTGCAAGCTTTACTCACAGACCACCCTGACTAGACTGTGAACTCTGCAAATGAGGACTGTATTGGTCTCGTATCTCCACTGCTACACAGTGGCATGAGCCCACAGCACTGTGTGGCCACAGGTAGGGAAGGATGGTGGGCTGCAGTAGAGCCGCTAGGACTTCTGGGAGTAGATGAGATTCAGAGGCTGTTGACACTCATGAGACAAGCCCAGGGCCTCTTCATCTCAAAGGACAACAAAGTTGCTGGGTGTGGACACAGCAAGATGGGGCCGTGGGTGTTCAGACCTGTAGGCAAGGCCAGGTGTGGTGGTGTGTCTGAAAAGGCCAGCCTAGCCTACGTAGTGAGTTCTAGAACAACCACAGCCTGGTAAAAGCTGAATAAGTCTCTTACCAACTGAGGTACAACCCTACCCTGACAAGCTATTTCTTAAATATAAGATGTGGATGGCACCATTACTCAGAGTTCATATGGAAGAGATACTTATTCTAAAGATTTAATGTCAAGGGTTTGATCATTTCTGTAAATATATTAATTTATTAAGAATACAAGCCTTACAGAAGGCCGCTTTTCTAAATTTATCCACAAGTGAGGGGCTGGAGAGATGGCTCAGCAGATAAGAGCACTGGCTGCTCTTCCAGAGGACCCGGGTTCAATCTCCAGCAACCACATGGTGGCTCACAACATCTACAATTCCAGTTCCAGAGCATCTGAGGCCCACTTCTGAGCTTCTCAGGCACCAAGCATGCATGGAGTCCAGACATACCTGTAGACATAGCACTCATACACATAAAATGAAAAAAGTAGATCTCAAAAAGAGTCTACTAATGAGCCAATTTCCAAACATCCATTTCCTCTGACAGTCAGGGTTTGGGTTAGTTTTCCTAGTTAAACGTTTTTTGGGTTTTTTTTTTGAAATTTACATAAAACAGACAGGAGGATCATGGGTCTGAGGTCAGTCGGGAGTACTGGACAAGACCCTGTCTTAGAACCCAACCCAACCACTGATCAGTGGTGGCGCACACCTTTAATCCCAGCACTGGTGCAAGCCCCACCCACAGGAAACAACAAAATATTCCTAACCACATGAGTGACAGGACGCTGTGTGTGTCCAACAGTTCTGTGGGAGGACTGCCTGCTACAGAAGGGTTTACCGCTCAGAAGAAAACTGAGTGTGCCAAATGTGCTGTTCCTTCAAACACACCAGCTCAGAAACGGCTTTAACTACGAGCCCCAACTCACAAAGCACACAGGTTAAACACACCGCTGCGCAGACAACTCTAGGGAGGAAGGGTTCACTCTGACCAAGTCTACTGCGTCCAGCTTCTGTGGAGTCACTGACAGGAACATCCTACCTTTGGGCTTCAGTGCTGCTGCAGAAGATGACCTGAATTGCCTTAACTAATGAGCCAGAACTCAGGACAACCAGGAACATGACACTGAAAACGGTGAGGCACAGGGAAGCTTAACTTTCAAAACAGAAACACTTTAGAAATTCTTCCAAGAAATGACAGACCTGAAAAGTAAATTTCCACGCAGGGCAGAGGACTGTATTAAAAGGTCAAAGCACCTTTCTCCAGAGAGCGGAAAAAGGCAGCAATAGCAGTTGCTAGGCGACAGCTTACAGCATCTCACCTCTAACTGTAAGGCGTCTATCTTCTCTTCCTGGCAGGTGTCGCCCTCACACTCGTACTGAACGATCTTTCCATCCGTCTTGCTTGCAACCAGTCGATGGACATAATTATCTAAGACAGAAGAGTTGGCCAGAAGCGGCTTCTTAGGAATGAAAAGTTCTCTGCTCTTAACTCTGAGACATTTTTGTTTTTAGAAATCTAAATTAAGCATGGTTGCACAGGCCTTTAATCTCAGCAGTTGGGAGGCAAAGGCAGAAGAACTCTGAGTTTGAGGCCAGCCTGGTCTATAAACAGAGTTTCAGGACAGCCAGGGCTGTTAGACAGAGAAACTCTATCTTGGAGAAAAAACAAACAAACAAACAAAAAAAAACAAAAAAACAAAACAAAACAAAAAAAAACCCACCCCTCTAAATTAAATGATGTATGATTTTTCTTTAAAAATGGGTCAAATTATTTAAACTTTAGAAAGTTGAGAGAGGTTGAGGACAGACATCTAAACTCTCTCTGTAACTCTCGATCCCTAAGCATGGCACCCTCAGGGATAACCACGCAATCTGAGTTTGCCTAGCTGTCAAGAGATGACATTTCACGCTGTGAGGGAGTTTCCACAGCAAAGAATCCAAATCAGAGAACGATCATGCACTCACCTCCAGCATAGTCCCAGACCCGGTGGTTGGTAAGCTGCATGGCGTATGTGTGCTGAGTTTCCTCAAAGTGCTTGTAAGCATGCCGACTTACATACCGTCCACACCCGATGTGGCCACATATTAAACAAATCCAGAGGTTCTGCCAAGAGAGGAGAGCTGAATTAGTGATGGGGGGGGGGGGGGGGAGAGGCATGTGACCTGGCTCACATGGCTTGGAAAAAAGATGACTCAGGAGCTGTTTCCACAGCCTTCTGAATACGAAGGTTCTAAAACCCAAACTTCCAGGGTCCTTACTGGTCTACCATTTCCCCTCTCTGGCTTCTGTAGAGTCCGCAGTACAGATTCACAAGTGATTGGCAGGCATCTCAGTCTTTTAAAGAATCTGAGCTAGAGAGATGGCTCAGCACTGGCTGTTCTTCCAGAGGATCCTGGTTCAATTCCCAGTACCCGCAAGGTAGCTCACAACTGTCTGTAACTCCAGTTCCAGGGGCTACAACACTCTCACACAACATGCAGGCAAAACATCAGTGCACATGAAATAAAATATTAAAAAAGAATCTGTGTGCTCGCACACTTGAGTACAGACAAAAAAGAATTAGTCCACGAAGAATCTAAGCTGCACTGGGCAGAAGAAAATCCCAGACCATGAAAGCTTTTCATTATCCTCCGTCACCAGCAGTACTCACTTCCTGGACACCACACTCAAAACACTTGTTTTCTTCCACTGGCTCTGGTGTTTGACAGTATCGGCAAACAGGACACCTGTCCAGGACACAGAAGATAAGGCTGAGATTATATACAGATGTTGAAACCTGGACTACTGCGGGGCGGTGGTGGCGCACGCCTTTAATCCCAGCACTCGGGAGGCAGAGGCAGTAGGATCTCTGTGAGTTCAAGGCCAGCCTGGTCTCCAAAGCGAGATCCAGGACAGGCACCAAAACTACACAGAGAAACCCTGTCACGAAAAAAAAAAAAAAAAAAAAAAAAAAAAAAAAAAAAAAAAAAAAAAAGG
This sequence comes from Peromyscus aztecus, assembly GCA_902168405.1. Taxonomy (NCBI): domain Eukaryota; kingdom Metazoa; phylum Chordata; class Mammalia; order Rodentia; family Cricetidae; genus Peromyscus; species Peromyscus aztecus. Next base: position 13,459 of record CABHPQ010142403.1, read on the forward strand.
AAGGAAGGAAGGAAGAAACCTGGACTATAAACCCTCCCCTCTCAATGCTTTTTCTCTCTTTTTAAAAATTTATTTACTTAACTGAGACGGGATTGTTATGTGATATACATAATCAATAAAATATTGATGTAGCCCAGGATGCCAGAAGAGGGCACCAGATCTCATTATAGATGGTTGTGAGCTACCATGTGGTTGCTAGGAATTGAACTCAGGTCCTCTGGAAGAGCAGCCTGTGCTCTTAACCACTGAGCCATCTCTCCAGCCGTGACTCCTGAGTTTTTACTGATAAAGAATAATTAGATAAATGCATCACAGGATCTCACTACATAGTCCTGGCTGGCCTGGAGCTGGCTATGTAGACCAGGTTACTGTTGAACTCACAGAGAGAACAGCTTGTCTCTGATCCCAAGTGCTGAGACTCAGGATTTGAGCTACCACACCCAGCCAATTATTTTTGTTGTTTCTTTGAGACAGGGTCTCACTATGTAGTCCTGGCTGACCTGGAACTTGCTATGCAGACCAGGTGGCCTAGAACTTACAGAGATCTGCCTGCCTCTGCTTCCTGAGTGCTGGAGTTAAGTGCATTTGCAACTGTACCTTGCTCCTAGCCAATTTTTTTTTTTAGATTTATTTATTTATTTATTATGTATACAATGTTCTGCCTGCACACCAGAAGAGGGCACCAGATCTCTTTACAGATGGTTGTGAGCCACCATGTGGTTGCTGGGAATTGAACTCAGGACCTCTGGAAGAGCAGCCAGTGCTCTTAACCGCTGAGCCATCTCTCCAGCCCCCCCCAGCCAATTTTTTAAAAAAAGGTTTATTTTTATTTGTATGTGTGTGCTCACCAAGGCCAAAAGAGGGCATCAGATCCCCTGGAGCTGGAGTTACAAGTGTCTTTGAATAGCCCAGCGTGGGTACTGAGAACCTAACCTGGGTCTTCAGCAATGGCAACCAGTTACTTAACTGCTGAGACAACCTTTCAGACATACACATGACACCCCTACCCGCTCAGGTCGTCCAGTCTGAAGATGACCTTTAACTCCTGATCCTCCTGCCTCCACCTCCCAAGTGTTAGTATTACAGGTGTGTGCCACCATGTTCAACTGGGGTAGCCCTTTTCTATTATACTCAAGATGAAGTAATATTCAATACTGGTCATCAATATATTTTGTTTGATGGGTCAACATGACAGCAAGTGGGATACAGTTGTGGCTGACTGAACTGCCACCAAGGATGTAGCAAGCATCCATTCACTCTTTGGCCAGGTCATCAAGAGCAGGGAAAAGGCACAGGCAGAAGGCCAAGGTCCTGCCCTGGCAAGGAGGGAGCTAAAGGGTCATCTGACTTCTTTAGTGCTGAAGACGATGGGCAGGTGCAGTGAGCATGCCTGTAGGGCCAGGCCTCAGGAGAGAGGCAGGAGAACTCCACAAGCTCAAGACTAGCCTCGGCTACACGAGTGCCAGATCGGCTGGGCTTAGATGGTAAGAGCTTGTTTTCAATTTTAAAGATTTAATTTATGTGCATGTGTGTGTGTGCGCGCGCGCGCGCGCGCACGAGTTTTTGTTTTTTGTTTTTTTTTTTTGGTTTTCTGAGACAAGGTTTCTCTGTATAGTTTTGGTTCCTGTCCTGGATCTCGCGCTTGTAGACCAGGCTGGCCTCGAACTCACAGAGATCCGCCTGGCCCTGCCTCCGAGTGCTGGGATTAAAGGCGTGCGCCACCACAGCCCATTGAGCGTATTATATACACCTTTTGAAGCAGTGCCTGTGGAAGGCAGAAGAGACCACTGAATTCTCAGGAACTGGAGTTACAGCCCGTTGTGATCTGTTCAACACGGATGCCAGGAACTTAACCCGGGCCCCTGCAAGAGCAGAAGTGCTCGCTCGTAACTGCCAAGCATCTCTTCAGTTCCCGTTTGCTTTTGAAATAGGTCTCATGTAGCCTAGGCTAGCCTCCACCTTTCTATGCAGCCAGGGGTGACCTGAACGTGGGTCCTCCAGCCTTCAGTTCCCTAGTACTGGGATGCACCATACATCTGGTTTGGAATGGAGCCCAGGGCTTCCTGGTTAGAGCTTGCCTAGCTTCCATGCTAGTCAGGGATTCACCAACTGAACTTTATCTCTAGACCTGAGACCTTGTTTCAATTAAAACAACAGATAGACAGGGACTGAGAGTTTAGTGGCAGAACTGTATTTAGCAAAGAGGGGGGAGAGGGAGAGAATGAGTAAAAAAGACAGGAGGAAGTCAGGGAAAGAGGGAGGAAAAGAGAAAGGGAGAAGGAAGGGGGAGAGAGAGAAACTGGGAAGTAGTGATAGAAATGTCTCCTGGAGGGCTGGAGATGGCTCAGGGGTTAAGAGCACTGGCTGCTCTTCCAGAGGTCCTGAGTTCAATTCCCAGCACCCACATGGTGGCTCACAGCCATCTATAGTGAGATCTGACATCCTCTTTTGGCATAAAGTCGATAGAACACTCATATACATAAGATTAATAAATCTTTAAAAAAAGAAATGGCTCCTGGATTAGACAGAGCAGCTGCCACAGGTAGACAGTGGCTTCCTGTGACCCTTCTGCCTGTGTGGTGGCTGTAGCAGAGACTGGACAGGAAAACAAACTAATACCAAATTCTGATTCTGACTAGGTCATGTACCAGAATCTAGGGGAAATATTCAAAACTCTTGTAGCGCACAGTGAGTACATTTCGACATTCCACACCATCTATGAAAACATCAAGTGTATTGAAGGACTCAAGCTCCTGCCAAAATCCAGCTGCTGCTGCCTCGGCCTCCCCGGAATTACAGGCGTGGCCGCAGGGCTTGGCTTCCACTTCTTTATTGTGTGGGCGGGACCGTTCTGTAGCCCAGCTGCCCTGAAACTCCTTAGCTTCCCCTCTCCAACCCAAATTATGGAGTTACAGGTGTGGCCACTTCAGCTTTTGTGTCGACCTACTCAATTGTGTGGAGGTCAAAGGACAGTTCTGTGGAATTGGTGCTCTCTCCGTCCACCACGGGACCCCTGGGGATCAAACTCAGGCATCAGACTTGACGTCAAGTGTCTTTACCCAGTGAGTCATCTTGCCAGCCCTAAGCTTCAACAATTTTTTTATTTTTACCCTTTTCTTTTGCTTTTTTGAGACAGGGTTTTTCTGTGTAGCACTGGCTGTCCTGGAACTCACTCTGTAGACCAGGCTGGCCTCGAACTCAGAGATCCACCTGGCTCTGCCTCCTGAGTGCTGGATTAAAGACAGGTGCCAGCACCGCCAACTCATTTTTATTCTGTGGGTGTCTGTGTATGTATCCCCATGTATATGGGTGCCTATAGGGGCCAGAAAAGGGTTCTGTTCCCCTGAAGCTGGAGTTACAAGCATTTGTAAGCTACCCAGTGCACTGGGCCCCAAAACTGGGTCCTTTGCAACAGTAGCGAGCACTCTCCATCACTAAGTCATCCTTCTCTCTAGCCCCCCAAACTGTAACTTGTCATCCTCCTGACTCTACTACCCAACTTGCTGTGACTACAGGCTTGCAGGACTACATGTAACTCAGTCTCCCGCGCCCCAATTACGCATCTGTGTGGGTCTGTCAATACACATATCTATATGCGTGTGGAGGAGAGGACAACTTTCGGGAGACTGTTTCCTCCTCTGACCAGCTGGCTCCCCAGGACAAAGTCAGGCTGTCAGGTGTGGAAGCAAGAGCCTTTACCTCTGAGCCATGAGATGGCCCTACTGGGCTAGGACCTATGGTGTCTGGTCACAACACTGCACACTGTTCCTTCCTCACACCTGTGGAGGCTGTGCTCTCACATATAATCACACGTCCTGGGCACACACACACAAATAAAAAGATAAACAAATAACAATTTCTACGAGAACTGAGAGACGGCAAGGAGAAACATTAAGGTCTTGTCCCGGCTGCAATCCCAGCCTTGCAGAGACCAGGAGTGTCTGCTGGTGGTGGTTTTGAATTCTGGGAAGGGCAGCCCCTGCACTCACGTGGTGTCATCCCAGCGCTGCAGACACTGGCTGTGGAAGCTGTGGTTGCAGAGGGTGGTGAGGATGCCATTCACAGACTCATCCATTCGCTCCAGACAGACCGTGCACTTGGGCAGTTCCGTCAGGTCCATCACAGGGAGGCTGGCGCCCTGCAGGAAACATCTGGTTAAGCCCCACCCCTTGTCCTCTGCCATCTTCTTTAAACAAGAGACTTCCTGTTGCTTTTATTGTTCATTTTTGGAGACAGAGTCCCACTCCAGACCAGGTTCACCTGGAACTCTAAGCAATCCTCCTGACTCAGCTTTGCAAGGCCTAAGATTAGAGGTGGCAGGCATATCTGGCATCTGCTGCTTTTTCTTTTTTTAAAAGGTGATTTTTTTTTTTCCTCCACGCGGTGGTGGTACATGCCTTTAATCCCAGCACTCAGGCTGGGCAGTGGTGGCGCACGCCTTTAATCCCAGCACTCGGGAGGCAGAGGCAGGCGGATCTCTGTGAGTTTGAGGTCAGCCTGGTCTACAGAGTAAGATCCAGGACAGCCAGGGCTACATAGAGAACCTGTCTCAAAAAAAGGAAAGAAAAGAAAAGAAAAAGAAAAAGAAAAAAAGAGAGATTTAAAAAAGATTTTTTTTTTCACATGTATTGGTGTCTTACTTGCACACATGTCTTGTTTCCACATCTGTGCTGTGCCTATGGAGGCCAGAAGAAGGCATCAGATCCTCTGGAACTGGAGTTACAGAGGGTTGTGAGCCAGCATGTGTGTGCTGGAAACTGAACTCAGGTTCTCTGCAAGAGCAGCAAAAGCTCTTAACCTCTGATCCATCTCTCCAGCCCCTTGTAAATCTTGCTTCTTACTTGTCTGGGTTGGAGGTAGGGCTTGTTAACTCAGGCAGGCCTCAAGCTTCCTAAGCAGTTGACGATAACCTTGATGTCCTAATCCTCTTGCCTTCACCTTTTTAAGTCTTCAAAATCAATTTATTTTATGTCTGTGTCTGAGTGTATGTGTGTGCTCCATGTGCATGCAGAAACCTGTGAATATCAGAAGAGGACTGGAGTCACACAGGGTTGTGAGCTGCCCTGTGGGTGCTGGGAACCTGAACCTGTGTCCTTCAAAGAGTAGTCAGCACTCTTAACTGCTTCAGTCCCAAGTCTCTACCTTTTTTGTTTGTTTGTTTTCCAAGACAGGGTTTCTCTGTGTAACTTTGGAGCCTTTCCTGGAACTTACTCTCTAGACCAGGCTGGACTTGAACTCACAGAGATCCGCCTGCCTCTGCCTCGCGAGTGCTGGAATTAAAGGCGCACACTACCACAGCCCAGGTAAATTTGTTTGTATGTTTGTATGTATGTATGTATGTATGTATGTATGTATGTATGTATTTACTTTAGATAGCTTGTGCTTGTGTGTGCGTGCGCGCACGTATTTGCACTTGCACGTGTGTATCTACATGCATGTGGAGGTCAAAGGACAACTTTCAGGAATTGGTTTTCTCCTTAATCCATGTGGGTCCCATGCACTGAACTCAGGTCACTCAGCCTTGTAGTAGCAAACACTTGCTCAGTCTGTGAAGCCCTAGCTGTCCTGGAACTCACAAAGATCCACCTGCCTCTGCCTCCTGAGTGCTAGAATTAAAGGTGTGAGAATGCCTGGCGTTAAGGTCTCCTTGAAAAAGAAGGAAATCTTACAGCATTAGAGAGGCTCTCTGGCCTGCCGAACTTGCTATTTCCTATAAATGACCAGGTGAGCCATTATTACATAGGCCAGCCTTGGTGGGGGTGGGGGTGGGCATGGTGGAACGGGAAGGGTAGAGGGTGGGCTGTTCCACTACAGATGAGAGCCAGGGCAAGTAGACAGCAAGACTGACCCTTAGCACTCAGGATGCAGAGGCAGGAAGATCTCTATGAGTTCAAGGTCACCCTGGTCTACATAGTGAGTTCTAGGATAGCCAGGGCTAACTACACAGTGAGACCCTGCCTTTATTTAAAAAAAAAAAAAAAAAAAAAAGACTGAGCATGGTGGCACATGCCTTTAATCCCAGCACTTAGGAGGCAGAGGCAGGTGGATTTCTTTGAGTTCAAGGCTAGCATGGTCTATAAGTGAGTTTCAGGAGAGGCAAGGCTATATATAGAGAACTTGTTTCAAAAAAACCAAAACCCAAACAAACAACAAACAAAACAAAACAAAACAAAAAAACCCAAACCCAAACAAAAAAACAACCCAAACACACACACACACACACACACACACACACACACACACACACACAAAAATAGGAAGGAGATTAGGGTTAATATTTTGAACAAAAATGCTTCTTTCTGCTCCAGTGTCCCACTGTTCTGGGGCAGTCTCAACGGTGCGGACTCATCTGCTAAGTCTGAGTTGGGGACAGGTCTTGTTACATAGCCTAGGCTGGCTCCCAACTCCCCAGTCCCTTGCCAAATCTTTCCTGAGTGCTGAGGCAACATGTATGTGCCACCACACCTGTCTTCTACATTTTAAAAATGAGATAGAGCCGGGCAGTGGTGCAGGCCTTTAATCCCAGCACTCGGGAGGCAGAGCCAGGCAGATCTCTGTGAGTTCGAGGCCAGCCTGGTCTATAGAGTGAGTTCCAGGAAAGGC
>CABHPQ010142404.1:0-50138 GCA_902168405.1 Peromyscus aztecus
TGGGGGTGGGTGGGCGGTGAGGGTCTGACAGGCCCCGGGGGCGCGGAGCGCTGCGGATTCAGCCCCTCGCTGTAGTAGTCTCCACGACCCCACAAGCTGGCTGTGTGGTTTGCCCTTCTTATCCCGAAGTGGGAAGGAGGTGCCCTGACCCTTAATCTACTGCCTAAAGGCATTCTGTTCTTCCGTCGAAGGGACTCGAAGGTTTACCGGGTCATACTCATCTGAGAATGAAGGAAGTGAGGCTTCTCCGGGACACTGAGGCCCTTCCCGTTAGAAAGTCTGCCCTGGAGAATCTTTCGATTCTTGTAAGAAGTCCTCACCTTGGTGGCTGCGTGTCTTTTTGCTTCCACCTGTCATCCCGTACACTTCAAACTGTTAACTAAAGCGTGAGCCACACACCCAGTTTTAGTTATAACCAGTTTGACAGCCATGTAATGTAAAATGGACCATCAATACATGGAAATATGTGATTATTTTTATAAATTCTCCAGTGTTCTCTAAGGCTAAATTACGGTGAAATTGACGTTTACGTGCCCATTTTACTGTCTGTAAAACAAGGGTGGGAGAGAGATGTTAAAACTTGTCCAGGATGGCGGTGAGATGGTTCAGCTGGTAAAGGTGCTTGCTGCTAAGCCAGAGTTCCACCCCTGGTACCCACGTGTTGGAAGGAGAGAACCAATTACCGGAAGTTGTACCCTCACATATACACAACTTATTCTTGTTTTTGTTGTGTTTTGTTTTGTTGTTCATTCAAAGACTCCAGTTTAAATTAAGGTAGAACAGAGGTTTATGAGTCAGGAATGCAGCCTAAAAGCTAAGAGTGCTTGCTGGACATGTGTAAGGTGCTAGATTACATCACCAGAACGGGCAAAGAAAAAAAATGCAGGGCTGTGGGTACAACTCATTGTAGACTGATTGGAAAGCATGCAGGCCTAGGTACAGAAAACTGAATGGTATGAAAAAACACACCAAGCAAGGTCTGGCTCCAGGCAGTGTTCTCAATATCCAGACTTGTCATTTTTTGTTTGTTGTTTTGTTTTTGGTTTTTCAAGAAAAGGTTTCTCTGTGTATCGCTGGCTGCCCTGGAACTTGTTTTGTAGACCAGGCTGGCCTCAAACTCGCAGAGATCCACCTACCTCTGCCTCCCAAGTGCTAGAATTAAAGGTGTACACCACCATGCCCTGTCCCAGACTTGTGATTTTTAAAAATCATAAAAAAGCTACAGTGAAGCTGAATTTAGGTGCATCAGTGCCCTGTCTCTAAGGACATCTCCTAAAAACACTGAGTCAAATTTGTCAACCTTAAGATTCTTAAAAACCAAAACCAGAATAGTTGCATGAAGAGATCATAATACAAGGAACTATAAATATAACCTCTAGTGGCATCCTAATGGCTTATGAGGACAACTCTGGAAAGAATTTTGTGCCTATTAGTAGGCTTGAATCTTTTTCCAAGCAGGGTCTCCACAGTGTAGTGTAAACTAGCCTTGATCTCAGCAACACATCTTCCGCCTCCCTAGTGCCAGGGGATTGCAGACTTGAGGCAACACACCCAGTTTATATCATCTGCACTTAAAGGGAGAGATTATCTGCTGTATTTACTTGGCCAACTGAGCAGTGCAACAGTTCCGATGAATTTGAATTTCTCTTATATAAATTTCTTTATTATATCTGTAGAAATACAGATATAAAAAAGCAATTTTAAGAACTACGCTTGGTGGTGGCACACACCTTTAGTCCCAGCACTTGCGAGGCAGAGGCAGGTGATTCTCTTGAGTTTGAGGATAAGTCCCAAGCTAGCCAGGGCTACATAGTGAAACCCTATCTCAGAAGAAGAAAACTGTAGGTGGAGTTTTTCAGTTCCAGCTGCCTGCTCCCAAATAACTGACAGCCACTTCCCAAATACCTGACTTGGAGACAATATAAATTATAAATGCTAGGCCGATAGCTCAAGCTTGTTACTAACTAGCTCTTACAACTTAACCCATTTCTATTAATCTGTGTGCTGCCCTAAGACTCATAGCTTTTACCTCTATCCCATTTTGTGTATCCAACTTGTTCTTCCATCTGGCGGGCAACTCCTCTGACTCCCCTTTCCTCATCCCATCATTCTCAGTTTGGCTTTCCTAGGCCTGCATGCTTTCCAATCAGTCTACAATGAGTTGTACCCACAGCCCTGCATTTTTTTTCTTTGCCCGTTCTGGTGATGTAATCTAGCACCTTACACATGTCCAGCAAGCACTCTTAGCTTTTAGTTTGGCTTAAAGGGAGATAATCTCTCCCTTTAAGTGCAGATGATATAAACTGGGTGTGTTGCCTCAAAAGATTGGCCTAACTTTGTCCTGTTCAGCTATTGGCCAGTCAGCTTGTTTATTAAACCAGTCATAGCATATATTCACATAATGTACAGAAAGGATTGTTCCACAGCAGAAAAGAAAGGTAATTAAGTGAATGCAGAGGAGTTCTGCGGTCTTTAAAAATACTTGGAAGAAAAAAAAATATGGGTGTGCTGGTACACACCTTTTGATCCTAGCACTGGTGTTCTCAAGTTTTGTGATATACTCTTTATCAGCATGCAGTTTTTATTAGTGGGTATTTGCCTATTTCCTTCTATCATGCACTTAGTATTTTCCCTAATGCTTCGTTTGTGAAACCATCCTTATAACAATAACAATCCACTTTGGTTTCCTTTTAATTTTTGTGGTTTTGTTTTGGGGGCGGGGGTTGCCTACATGTATGTCTGTGCACCCACCAACTGAGGAAGCCAGAGGAGAGCATCAGATCCTCTGGAACTAAAATTACAAATAGTTGTAAGCCACTATGTGGGTGCTAGCAATCAAACCCAGGTCCTAATCAAGAACAGCTCTAAACTGATAAACCATCTGTCTGTCCAGCCACATTTGGTTCCTTTTTACATACTTCCAAAGTTTTATTTTCTGTATTGCTGTACTGATAAAACATTTTTGGATTGCTTAATAGCAAGCATTCTAGAACTCTTTTCACTCATTGTTTTCTTTAAGATCGTAACATGTATATCAGGCTGCCCTTGAACATGGCAGTTCTTCACTCTGCCTTTGATATCTGGGCAGATATCTGTGTCTTATGCTAGTAGATATAGCTTACTCTTGTAAACCTCCTTTCCAGGAGGCAAGAATGGTAAGGAGTTTATTTTTCTGTATACTTTGGAAGAAGAAGAGGTAGGTAATGGAAATTCAAAGACAGTAATTAAAGATTTCTGTTTGACCATTGTAAATTTTTCCTAACATTTCTTTCTAGGGCAGGATCCAATTTTGGGAATCTTTGTGAGAAATAACACTCTGGTCTATGAATAGAAAGCTATAGTATCCTGTAGTTGAGTTGAGGATATATGTGCAAAGGTTTCTTGTGTCTTGGCAAGACTGTATTCTTTAATAAAGATTTTCTTTCAATGTCACAAATACATATTAGACCCTTCTGAGGATTACGCTGTGCTGCTGGGTGCTGTACTATAATGAATAGAACACATTGAATCTTGATCTTTGTGAAGCTTGCAGCCTACCAAGGGAAACATACATGTTTTTTCATATATATATAATTAAATATATATATTTAATGCTGGAAGGTAAAATACAATGATCCCATAGCTGTTACAGATTTCATGCTATGATTTCCAGTGTGTCAGAAACCTCTGGAAGTCAAGAGAACTATTTAAAGTATGCATATTTCCTAAATCCCAAATTGGGCTGCTGGTTCAAGAAAGTGTCAAATGTTTCATGCTGCCAGGCGGCAGTGGCACACGCCTTTAATCCCAGCACTCGGGAGGTAGAGCCAGGCGGATCTCTGTGAGTTCGAGGCCAGCCTGGGCTACAGAGTGAGATCCAGGACAGGCACCAAAACTACACAGAGAAAGCCTGTCTCAAAAATCATAAAAACAAAAAAATGTTTCATGCTAAACAATGCCTACTTCAGGGATGTTAGGGCCGAGGAGAACTACCTAAGTGGAACTTCACTCCCGGGTTCCATCTGTAAGAAAAACATGGTACTATGAACCCAAACTGCATTTACTACAAAGAGCTCAAGCCACTTACCAGTATGATCTTTAAAACAAATGATGGTTTGTTTGTTGTGGAATTTTGAAGTATGATGCTTACAGTTTAAAACAGAGTTTTTTTGTAAAGTTTTTAGTCATGCCTTTACATTGTAAAATATTAAGGAAATATGTTATATAGTATGTACATATTGAACACATTTTTCTGAAAACTGGTGTATCCTTTAATTTTGTATATTTACTTACAAGACCTTGATTTTGGAGACTATTTGTTTCTTTTTTTTTCCATTAAATGATTTTTTTCCTTTTATTGAAAACAGATTTTCCCCCATCACATAATATATCCTGAGTATAGTTTCTCCTCCCTCTGCTCCTTCCAGTTCCCATCCGGATCCCCTTGCAAAGGATAATAACAAAATAAAATACAGTAAGATAAAACAAAAACTAACACATCAGAATTTGGCAAAACAAACAGAAGGAACATAGCCCAAGAGAAGGCAAAAGAAACAGAGACCCACACGTTTACACACTCAGGAACCCCATAAAAACCCTGAACTGGATGGAAGCTGTAATATAGTCAAAGGACCAGGTGCAGACCCATGAAGGCCTGTCTGTGCGTGCTGCCTCGGGAGAATTACTTAAATAAATTTTTTAGCAGGGCGTGGTGGTGCACTCAGGAGGCAGAGACAGGTGGATCTCTGTGAGTTCCAGGCCAGCCTGGTCTACAGAGTAAGTTCCAGGACAGCCAGGGCTGTTACACAGAGAAACCCCATCTCAAAACACCCCCACCTCCCAAAGTAAGTGCTATGCAGAGAGTATTAGAAAACAGTAACAACTTCAGAGATTAGAATCCACTGGGAAAAAAATGAAACCAGTTGAGGGGAGAGAGAAAAATGTATCAAATCAGAAAACAAAGACATACATATGCAGCTTCGGGGGAAGGTTTTAACTATAAAGTCTTGTAACAGATAATTCTATAAAATAATACATCTCTTCATTGATCATATTAGATTTAAAGTAGCCTCCAGCAATATTTTTCACAAAAGAAACACTATGGCTCTTAGAGAGTTCTGTTGGGAAGAACCCAAGGAAACTCCTCCAAGGAATCTGAAAATCACAGAAGCCATTGTAGGATAACCCCAGTGGGTCTATTAGCTCTCCCAAATGTGTCCTCTTTACACTTAACAAAGATACTACAGATGACCAGAGAAACTTGGCAAGGAAATTTTCTGAGACAATTGACAGTTGTGCCCAGTGTTCAATAACTTATCTCTGAAATTTTTAATTTTTAAATGGGGAGGATTAACCCAGGGCCTAGAGAATGCTGAGACAACATTCAACCTCTAAGCTGCATCTCAGTCCTGCCTTCAATAAATTTTAGTGGAAATGGTTTCTGTGTTATATAGGAAAGGCCATTGTTAAGTACTGAAACTCAGTTCTATTGATGTGCTGAACTCTTTACTTTCCAGGATTTTACCTCATTTGCTTCTTTACCTGCCCCACTCAGGTGCTTCTGTTATTTTCCAAGCCCAGCCCAGTTCATTGGAAACTTGTGCTGGCGCTTTTCTTCAAATTACTGATTAACATTATTGGGGTAATTATGTGGTAACACCCTCCTAACTTCTCTCCAATCTTTCATAGGTTTCGATTGATGTTTCCTAAAATGTGTTTTATATAGTACACAGTATCATTTTTCATTCTATGGTCAGAGTGAGCAGTTTAAGTTTTTCCTAGTTACTTGTTATAATATCTATACAAAGTTAATATTAAGCATTTAACAGATGCTGAGCTGTGGTGATACACGCCTTTAATCCTAGCACTTGGGAGGCAGAGGCAGGCAGATCTCTGAGTTTGAGGCCAGCCTGGTCTACAGAGTGAGTTCCAGGATAGCCTGGCTACACAGAGAAAAACGGGGGTGGGGGGGGTGGGGGGGTATATTTACTAGCTCCATAAATGTTACAAAGTTAACATTTATAAATTAAAATGTAAATATTTGTTCTTGCAGAATTACAAGTAACTAAAACTGTTTCAGTTCTTACCCACATGTTATTCTACATTTGGTTTTATAGAGAATCAACTGTTGGGAAGACTTTTTTTGAGGTGGTGAGGGGACTTTTTTTTTTTAAGATCATTTTGGGCCAGGCTTTCCCTGTATGTAGCCTTGGCTGTCCTAGAGCTTGCTATGTAGAATAGACTGGCCTGGACCTTGCAGCCATCATTTTGCCGCCTCCTCCTAAGTGCAGGTGATTTTATTCAGTCTATGGGTGCATGTGTGCATACAAACTCACAAAACACAACTTAACTGTGAAGTCAAAGGACAACTGACAAAGGAATCAGTTCTCTGTTGTCATCTTGTGGGATCCAGGGATTAAATTCAAGTCATCAGCTCACACAATGCAGAAATACATACATATTTTTAATAGATAATCAGGGGGAAAAAATCAACTTGTCTAACATACATGACATGTGTATAGTGTAACTCTGAGGTCAGCCTGACAAAGACAGAAACCTAGTCCTATTTATTGGATGCTTCAGAAAAACATCTTGACATCTCACATCCAGTTTCCTTATCTACAAAACCTAACTAACAATAGAGCCTGCTTCATAAGATTATTAAGTCGAGACTAAATGAGATTAAATAAAGCCTATAATGGCACCTTGTATTATCTGCCATTGCTTCTTCCTCAAGACCTCCCCTCCCCACTTTGAAAATAGGGTCTTACTATAGCACATACTAACTTTGAACTCTGATCCTCTTCCTCACAATCCTGGGTACAAGGATTGCAGGCATACCATTACCAGCATTCCTGTACTAAATGAAATTAGGGTGATACAAATCAGGAATTAGCTGCTTGAGAAAAGAAAGAATTAACTAGAAATAAGCCTTGGGGGAGCTTTGGGGATGTTCCAAAAGTGTTCCATGTGGTTTGGGTTGTGGTTTGTAGGCATATACAGTTTTTAAAACAGTCAGAATGCCTTTTGTTGGTTTGTTAATTGTACATCTTTATTTTTAATTTGTATGGATGTTTTACTTGCATGTATGTATGTATACCAGAGGCATATTATGCCTGCAGAAGCCAGAGAGGGTGTTGGATCCCCTGGAGTTGGATCAAACTGGAGTTACAGATGGTTGTGAACTACCACGTGGGTGATGGGTATCCATCCTGGGTCCTCTGGAAGAGTACCATGTGCTCTTAACCACTGAACCATGTCTCCAGCCCCTATACATCTATTTTTATTTACTTATTTTTAACCTACATTGATGTGGTTGGTTTCTTTTTCTCTCTTGCCTCCCTCTTAGCACCTTATAGCCATCATGGCAACTTCATCTGAAGAAGTGTTGCTGATAGTGAAGAAGGTTCGTCAGAAGAAGCAGGATGGAGCACTGTACCTCATGGCAGAAAGAATTGCTTGGGCACCTGAAGGCAAAGATAGATTTACAATCAGCCATATGTATGCAGATATTAAATGTAAGTCACATGTACTAACATCTGATGTGTAGTATGACGGGTTTGTATTTTATATTAGAAGAACATACAGTGTTAATTATAAAATAGGATCATCAAATATACACTGTGTAAACCTGCCTTCATTAAAAAAATTTTTTTTCCATGTGTGCTTTAAAAAGTTCCATAATAGTCCACTGAGTAAATATACAGTCTGGTATATAACTGTTCTCTCTTGAAGGACAATTAAGAGATTATTTTAGAATTTTTTACTGCAAATGGTTTCACATTATAAAACTGTGTGCTAGGGGCTAGCTGGAGAGATGGCTCAGAGGTTAAGAGCATGGCTGCTCTTCTAGAGAACCTGAGTTCAATTCCCATCAGCTACATGGTGGCTCACAACCATCTGTAATGAGATCTGGTGCTCTCTTCTGGTGTGCAGGCATACATGCGGGCAGAACACTGTATACATAATAAATAAATCTTTAGCCGGACAGTGGTGGCGCATGCCTTTAATCCCAGCACTTGGGAGGCAGAGGCAGGTGGGCCTCAGTGATTTCGATGACAGCCTGATCTAAAAAGTGAGTTCCAGGACAGCTAAGAGTGCTACACAGAGAAACCCTGTCTCAAAACAAACAAACAAACAAAAAAAAAAAAAAAACTGTGTGCCAATATCATTGAGGTTTTGTAGGTAGATTGGTAGATGATGTCAGATTGTCCCTTCACAAAAATTTTGCATTTAGGCAAGGTACCTAATTTTGTTCTATGGTCATTATCTGCTGAAAAAATAGATTTAACTTTATAACGAAGGTAGATGGGAGATATACAGAGCTTTTGAGGTCAAAATAGGGACTATTAGGGATCAGACCCAAGGACTCTTTGCATTCTGGGTGCACACTCTGCCACTGAGTTACAATCCTCTGCCCAAGAACATTTAACTATAAAGGCTAAAATAAACATACCTTCTTTTTCCATTTGCAAGGTTATCTTGGGATTTATTCAGAATGTATAGTATTTTGGAGTTGAACAGTAGGTTTAAGTGCACTAGAAATTTGGAATCTTTAATTTGAAAGCAATTTCTACAATTCTACAATCACCTGGGTAGAAACCTATTGTCTCCCACATGTTAGACAAGCACTCTACCACTTAGCCACAGCCATGGCCCTTAACTAAGATCTTGAAAAAGAGCAACCCAGGAGAGTCCTTAACTGTGACCATTAGTGTAGATCCACTTATTTCCCTGGATATTAGAGTTTTTTCGCCAGGTGGTGGTGGCGCACACCTTCAATCCCAGCACTCAGGAGGCAGAGCCAGGTGGATCTCTGTGAGTTTGAGGCCAGCCTGGTGTACAGAGCGAGATCCAGGACAGGCACCAAAACAACATAGAGAAACCCTGTCTCGGGGGGTGGGGGTTGGTTGGTTGGTTCATAGGTAAAAGTCTTGTATAGATTTCAAGCACCATGGTACTTCCAAAGCCAGAAAGCTCTGAGCATACAGGTAGGCATCCTTTATGTGTAAGTAACAGTCCTTTCCCAGAGATTGAACTCCCTGTAACTGTTGGAAATGACTAAGATACCTACCTTTTTCCATTGAAATAACTTAGAATCTAAATTTCCCAAAGAAATAATATTTAAGACAATTCCTTTTATAACTGGGAGCTATTTGTGTTAGTATTACTTAGAAATAGGAAATGAAAGACTGGGTAGGTGGTGCAAGCCTTCAATCCAGCACTCAAGATGCAGAGACAGGTAGATCTACATGGCAAATTCTAGACCAGTCAGGGTTATGTGGTGAGACCTTGTTGTGCCCCATGCCCACCCACCCACCCCCCCAAAAAAAGGGAAGAAAGAAAGAAAAGGGAATAGGAAATAAGTTCCATGTCTTTACAATATATTTGTATACTTTTATAACCACAGTGTACAAAAAGAATATGCCAGTCTCCCACTTTTCCACAATATAAGCTGTTGAGTATATACCCCAATCTAAAGCTGTATCAGAACAGTTTGCATCAGGAAAATGCCTATTCTGAAAGAAGCCATTGAAAGTTATAAATAATAAATGATTCAAGTAAAATGAGCAGTATGTACCTATCATAACAGAAGTTGGCTAATTAAACCAAAGGATATGGGGCTGGAGAGATGGCTCAGCAGTTAAGAGCATGTATTGCTCTTCTCAAGAACTGAGTTCAGTTCCCAGCACCCACATCAGGCAGCTCATAACCACTTGAAACTCCACCTCCAGAGGGATCTGATGCTTCTAGGTTCCTCCGATATCTGCACTCATGTGCACATAGCCATACACAGATACATGCACATAACTAAAATAATGAAATCTTTTTTTAAAAGGAACATGACTTCTCAGAACAGGAGCCTAAACCAGAGCAAGGATGAAGCAGTGGCTATGTACACTGGACGCATGTATAGTGAGAATTCAGAAAATTACAGGTGTCTTTAAACATCTAAGTATAGCTTCTTTGAATAATGTACATGCCTCTAATCTCAGCCCTTAAGGGGCTAAGGAAGAAGAATTACAAGTTCTACGTAGTGAGACCCGGTCTCAAAACAAAACAAAAAGCCTGGGGGAACACGATTGATTGTTTTGGAGAGACAGAATAATGCAACATGAAGGCTGATGGTTAAATATGTTCATTTTTGCTAAAATATTTCATCTAAACTATTGGTTTAGAAGCGTCATCTTTGAGTCCAAAATTTCTGTTTAAGGTTTATAAAATCTGTCTAGACAAGCTGGGTAAAGTGGCACATTTCATAATCCCAACACTCAGGAGACAGCAGAGCCAATAGGGTTATCAAAAATTTGAGGCCAATGTAGACTTAAGTAAAAAGTTCCATGTTTCAGGCCAGTTTGGACTACGAAGAGAGAGACGTTCTGTGTGTGTGTCTGTCTTCCCCCTTACCCCATACACACACATATCATAGATCTGTTTATTAGTGAGAACTCTGTACAGTATGCCACACTGCCATGAGTTGCCTATTTAGTGGGACAGAGCCCTCCATCTCTGATTCCTCTTTGAGAAAGGAGAAGCACTGTTGCCATGACAGCCATTTGTTAAGAGCATAGATCCTGGGGATAGAGAGATGACTCAAATGTTAAAAGAGTACTTGCTGTTCTTGCAAAAGACCCCATGCCAGCTCCCAACCATCTGTAACTCCAGTTCTAGGGTGGATCCAACACCCTCTTCTGGCTTCCTTGGGCACCAGGCCACACACATGGTGCACATACATACATGCAGGCAAAATATATAAGAAAAAGAAATCCCACGGGTTCTGCTATGTGCATATATTTAAGCACTTTCAATCTACATATGGTGGTGGTTACGATGAGGAAGAAAATCTTCAGGGACTAGGAATGTAGCTCAGTAGGTAGGGTACTTATGTAGCATATACAAAGCTCTGAGTTTGGTCCCTGGCATTACATAAACCCAGGGTGGCAGCACATTCTATATCCTAGCACATAGTAGGTAGAGGAAAGAAGATCAGAAGATCAAGGTCATCTTTGGCTACAAATAGAGTTTGAGAAAAGCCTGGGCTATATAGGAGGCCCTGCCTCCAAAGAAAAAGTCCCGTTGATTGTGGGCTCTGGCCTCTTCTAGTGTATACTACAATAGGCTTACATCAAATATTCTCTGTACCTGTATGCTTAGAGTTTGTTGAGAGACAGGTAAGTTTTTGCATTGCTGAGAATCAAATGTAGGGCCCTCATAGGAGATGAGCAAGAGTTCACTAACTGCTACTATCTCCCAGGTTGTTTTTTTTTTTTTTTTTTTTTTCCTTTCTTCATATTAAAACATTTTTTTTGACAATGTCATACATGTATATAATGTATTTTGAGTTATTTTCACTTCCATTTTCACTTACTTTTGTGGCCGTGTCTCCTATATCATAAGCTAGGCTCAGGCTTGAAATTATAGCCTAGGATGTCCTTGAAATTCTGAGTGTCTTTGTCTAATTAGCTTCATGCTTCTTTTAGGCCAGAAAATCAGTCCAGAAGGAAAAGCTAAAATTCAGCTTCAGCTGGTCCTGCATGCAGGGGACACAACAAACTTCCATTTTTCCAATGAAAGCACAGCGGTGAAAGAGCGGGATGCAGTGAAGGACCTCCTTCAGCAGTTGCTGCCCAAGTTCAAGCGGAAAGCCAATAAAGAACTGGAAGAAAAGAACAGGTGAAAGTGGAGATTCTGCTTCCCCACTTTCCTAGGGGCTCGGAACGTCTCCCTTTTGTAGGAAAATAGAATCCATGCTGTTACTGCCTCTAATTCTCCACTTTTACCGTGTGTTAGCTGTGTGACTTCCGGCAAACAAGACCATGCAGCCCCAAAGTTACTGTATGAAGCCTACCATTTGATTAGGATTCCTGACATTACAAAACACTGTGGTTCCTTGCTCTTTCTCCAGTTCTTATTACAGAGACAATACTAAACTATTAGAGGTGTGTTTGTGAATAAGAAACCAAGAATCCATACTGTGGTGTTTTAGACTTCTGAGTCCCACCTCTGCAGAGGGTCTTTCTCCCCATGTGCCTTGTTCTGTGTTTCCTTACTCCCTAATAATAGCCTTTATTAAATTATTTAAAAAATAATAATCTTTTTAAAAATCCATACTGTGAAAGATTGAGATAGAAAAGCATTGAAATGTCCTGGTAAGAGAAATTATTTCATTAACAATATCTGTCCAAGTTATTGGTACTTACAGTTCCTTGTGCTTGTCAGAATGATGAATAAGTACTGGGAATTCTGTGACTGTCCCTTCTCTTGTTCACCCTTATGTGTGGGAGAATACAGTACTGTTCAAATACAAAGTGGACTTTGTATTGCAAGAATGGAAAGATGTATAAGACCAATTCTTTGTCTCGGAAAATTTAGGCTGCTTCTTAAAACTTCCTTCCCTTTATTTGTATTTCATTTATTACTCTAAAAATGATTTAATCCAATGACTTCTGCTGTTCAGTCATCACAAAATGAAAGTAGTCATGTGAATATCACAGAAGTTTAATTACATTTACTGTATCTGTCACCAGAATGCTCCAAGAAGATCCTGTTTTATTCCAGCTCTATAAAGACCTTGTTATGAGCCAAGTGATCAGTGCTGAGGAATTCTGGGCCAATCGTTTAAATGTGAATGCAACAGATAGTTCTGCATCCAGTCACAAACAGGATGTTGGCATTTCTGCAGCATTTCTGGTATGTGACCTTTTTAGATTTCTGAAGGGAAAAGTAGGAAAGCTCTAGTTTTTTTTATAATAGAGATATTTAGGCATTGGAGGAGCATATCTGTAATACCAACACTTAGGAGGTAGAGGCAGAAGGGTCTGTGGTTCAAGGCCAGTCTCAACATTGTAATTATTTTTCTATAGCTGTAATAAAACACTATGACAAAGGCAGCTTATAAAAGAGTTAATTGAGCTTTCACTTCCAGAGGGTTAGTGTTTATGATGGGTGAGCAAAGGTGTGGCAGCAGGCTGTTAGAAAACTTAGCATCTCTGGGATTGGTGTGAGACTTTTGAAACCTCAAAACCCAACCACAGTGCTATACTTGGTCTAGCAAGGCCATACCTCCTAATCTTCTCTAAACAGCCACTAACTGGGAACCAAATATTCAGATGCCTGAGACTTATGGAACATCTCATTCAGACCACCACCCAACTATGTGAGAACGTCTCAAACAAACAAACAAAAAAAAGAACGTCCTCTGGCTTGAGGGTGTGTATAAACACAGGCACACATGTGCCATCGTGTGTAATTGGAGGTCAGAGGACAGTTTTAGATGTTGGTCCTTGACTTCTGCTTTGTTTGAGCCAAGTCTCCTGTGGGTTTGGGGCTTTGTTTTCTGATGCATATGCCAGGCATCCTGGCCCATTCACTCAGAGTTGCCCCTGTTCCCACCTCCTATTTTCCTGTAGCAGTACATGGATGACACATACATGCCTTACAGCATCCAGCTTATCTAAGTAGGTTCTAGGCATTGATACTCAATCTTCCTGTGCTTTACCCACTGAGTCATCTTCTCAAGCCAAAAAAGCCATTTCTCTTGAAAATTCTGACATTTTCTTTGAAGTAAATTAGTAAAAATTTTGTTGTCTACAGATATAATGGCACATTCCTTTAATCCCAGCACTCAAGAGGCAGGGGGCAGGTAGATCTCTGTGAGTTCAAGGAAGCCTTGTCTATATAGTGAGTTCCAGAACAACTACATAGTGAAACCTGGTCTCAAAAAGAAAGAAAATTTTGTTGTCAATGGTAGCCTTCTAAAATAATCTTTTAAATGCAAATATTATTTTTACATCAAGATAAGATCTTGCTGTGTAGCCCTGGCTGGCCTCAAACTTGGAGTGATCTTCCTGCCTTTTCTTCTAGAGAAGTAAGATTGCAGATGTGTGCCACCACACCCAGCTCTGGTACTTTTTGTAAAATGATTGCTGTGTTTTACTCATAATACAGAGTGAAATGTACAGAGACTGCAATCATTTAGAAAAAATAAGACTATAAAACATATTTAATAGAAAAATTAGGGCTATCTTACCTTTTCAATTAGGAAATGGATTTTTTTAATAAGAAAAGAATAAGAACAATATTTACTCATTAACAAAAATTTGAATAGGAAGCCAAGAATGGTAGTGTGCATCTATAATCCCTGCACTTGGGAGGCAAATGTAGGAGTATCTTGAGTTCAAGGCCAACCTGGACTACATAAGGAATTCTAGCCTAAGCTGGTTCCATAGAATCCCTGTCTCAACAGACAAGCTAAAAACTGTGTAGCTGTTACACATATTCAGTACGTTTCTGGGTGATTAGTAGTGAGTCAGATTCATAAACCCTTTCCTAAGGAAACCAGTTATCCAGT
Organism: Peromyscus aztecus; assembly: GCA_902168405.1. Taxonomy (NCBI): domain Eukaryota; kingdom Metazoa; phylum Chordata; class Mammalia; order Rodentia; family Cricetidae; genus Peromyscus; species Peromyscus aztecus. The sequence continues at coordinate 14,330 of CABHPQ010142404.1, forward strand.
GTCCTTTAAACTATTAGCTAAGGTTCACTTTTGGCAACTATACAACTTCTGTTTTAAAACTGCAGTAGATTCTGATGTTGGCTGCTCTTGAATATGTCTATTTAGTCATTTCAGACTTCCAAAGAAGCAGACTTACAAGTCTCCCCAGAATCTGATAAGCAAGTCCAAGCTTCTTTGAGCCCCTGTCTCTATATATATAGAGTTGGTGTGTGGGGCTTGCTCTGTCTGCAGATTGCTCAGAAAGTCTGTTTCACCTCTATTATCCATTGGGAGCTTAGACATACATACTCTGCAAATATCTAACAAAGGTATGTAAGTACATATATTTGTGATCTTTGTTTTAGGCTGATGTCCGGCCCCAAACAGATGGATGTAATGGTTTGAGATATAATTTAACTTCTGATATCATTGAATCTATATTTAGGACCTATCCAGCAGGTAAGAAGAGTCAGTTACTGATTTTTAACTTTAGATCATTAAAGGAATTGTTTAGGTAAATTCTATTTATAGCAATGAAAATCCTCTTTTATTCCTGATGAAATATAACATAGCATGTAAAAATATTTTTCTCAGTTCCTGACATGGTAGATGCTAAGGGTTCAGTAAATGATTCAAGTTCAGTGCAGTCATTAGTTGATGCATGTAGTGATTGTCATTCTTCCTGTCAGTGGCTCTTAAGCCCTCAGCACAGCCAGAATAAAATGAATGCTACAGATATCAGTAAGTGAGCTATTCCGCCCCACTCCCAGCTCATCCCTCATTGTGTATACAGAATGACCTTCCCAACCCATGCCTTGACCCCAGCCCAGATGGTTTGTGATAGCAGCCAAGAGTGAGAGCCACTGCTTGCTCACTTACTCTACTCACTAAACAGTACTCCTTGAGCCAGATACTGTCTTGTCTCATTTGCCTGGAGATGCCTGCTTGCCACCTCTAAAAGAGTGCTTCGCAGCCTTCTTAATGCTGCAGCCCTTAGTACAGTTCCTCGTGTGGTGACCTCCAACCATAAAATTATTTCGGTGCTACTTTATAATTGTAATTTTGCTACTGTTATGAATTGTAATGTAAATATCTGATATGCAGCCCCCAAAGGGATCACGACACAAGTTGGGAACCACTGTTTTAGAATATCAGCGCAGACTGTAGTGTTTCCTATTCTAAGGCCCTTTCCATATACATTTAATCATCATAAATATCCTGTGAAGTAGGTACTGTTAATATCTTTCTAATAAGGAACTAAGGTATAAAGGAAAAAGTCTGCTCCAGAGTCACCTAAACAATAAATGGCAGACCTGGTGCTTCTGAACACTGATGACTAAACTGGAAGCTTCCAGGAGAGTTCAGCTGGTAATGCTATGAGTATTAAAAGTTTTATTCTCCCACCAACTAGCACTGCCTTGTTATATTAGTCAGGTCTAATTTCCAGGTTTGCTATTGAAAAAAATCTTCCCAGTGTGTAAATGATGTCTATAGTTTGTAAAGATTCATAAATTTTATTCCATATTTATAATCCTGTAGTACATGAGTGTCATGAGAGCTTTTAGTCTTCATCCAGTTCCTAAGGTGGAAGGTTCTTAAGAAATGGGAACTCATTTATATTATATAAGATATCTTATGTGGGTTTTTTTTCTCCCCACAGTAAAAATGAAATATGCAGAAACTGTACCACACAACATGACAGAAAAGGAGTTCTGGACACGTTTTTTCCAGTCCCATTATTTTCACAGGGACCGACTAAATACAGGATCAAAGGATCTCTTTGCAGAATGTGCCAAAATAGATGAAAAGGGTAAGTGTCTCTCCCTGGCACCCTGACACTCACCTAGCCATTCTTGACTGTTAGAGCTATTAGTAAAATTTTTAAAATATATCTGAGAAAGATGAACTTTGAACCAGTTTTTTCATTGATTTTCTAGGATTAAAAACAATGGTTTCATTAGGAGTGAAAAACCCAATGCTAGATTTGACAGCTTTGGAAGATAAACCATTAGATGAGGTAAGAAGTGATAAAGAGACAAAATTATCTTTTCTTGGTTTTCAGTATTGTTTATGTTTTAAATATGCCCTAACTTAGATGATCCACTTGTAATACCCGAAAATAAGAATCTGTTAACTTGTGCTCACTTCAGCAGCACATAAACTAAAATTGGAACGATACAGAGATTAGCATGGCCCCTGCGCAAGGATGGCACACAAATTCATAAAGTGTTCCATATTTTTATAAAGAAAAATGAAAAAAAAAAGAATACTGTTAACTTGTCAGAAGTGCTTTTTAGTATGTAACAGGCACTGGGTTTGAGTCCCATAATTTAGGAAAAAAAAAAGAAAAACAACCTTTTTTTTTTTTTTGTACTGCTGTTTGCCATTAAAATTGTCTTAGGATACCATTGAGTTGACTCAGTGGAGGAAAGTACTTGCTTCACAAGCCTGACCATGTGAGTTTGAGCCCCAGAACCCACTGTGGGAGGAGAGACCCAACTCCCAAAAGTTGTCCTGTGACCTCCACATAAGCACCCATGCTCACACACAAATGCTATAAGTAAGTTAAAATTGCCTTAGAAAACTGAGTTCTCTGTGAGTTGCTTAACCTTTTTAGAAATAATTTTTAAGCTTCCCCATGAGCAGTTCTCCAGAAACTGGACTCACCCCATTGTTCCAGTAAACAAGCATACATCTATTTGCTTATCTGCTAACCTCTACTTGTATAATTAACCCTTAAACAGGTTATGATTCCAGGCTTCCTGTTCATTTTTTTGAATACTAATTATGTAATGATGAATCCTATATAGCCCTCATCTAACTCCAAAGGTCTCAAATCATTTACCCAACTGTAAAATTGGTATTTACTACTTAGATAGTTCCTTTTTCTTTTTATGAAAAAAAATTTTTTGTTTGCCTGCCTGCTTGTCTAAATGGGTGCCATGTACATGCAAGTGCCCATGAATGCCAAAAGAAATACACCCTGGAACTGAAGTTACAGATAGTTGTGAGTTGCCATATGGATACTGGGAACTAGGCCTGTTCCCTTTGCAAGTGCTCTTAACCACTGAGCAATCTCTCCAGTCCATCTGCTTAGACATTTCACATGCAGAATGAAACAAACCTTTGATGATCCTCATGAACCTGTTCTTGGCTCTTCCATATTTTATTTTAAAAGCATTAACATTTGCTTAGGTGACTTTGAACCACCTCCCCTCCAGTAATGTTGATCATGTTCCCTCATAGTTCCTTTATTTCCTAACCTTAATGAACTGGCTTACAGGGTTTTAGCAATTCATCAAATAATTACAAAGAATTTATATGATGTGCTAGGGAAGGCCACTGAACAAGAGTAGGCAGACTCATGGCAAATGAGAGCAGATTGATTGGCAACTGTCAAATGAAAACAGTAGTTTCTTTTTTGAAGGTGAAATTTTGGAGAAAACAGAAAGGGTGGAATGGATAACTGCCGGAGTTGGGGGTAGTTATAGTTATACCTTAGAAAGTTGATCACGTGCCTCGACTAACAATTGGAAAATGTAATAAAACCAGAAGTTGAATCGTATCTTCTTGTTTGTTCATTTTGAGCGTGTGTGTGTGTGTGTGTGTGTGTGTGTGTGTGTACATACGTATGTACATGTGTGCCCAGGGACAGCCTGAGTTATTGTTTCTCGGCTTCCATCCACCTTTTTCATTTTCTCTTTCTTTAGACAGCTGTGTACATGGGTATGATGAATTTTAGTCATGTTCACCCACAGCAATCCCTGCTGTTCCCCTGCTCCTGCTGACACCCTTCCCCATAAGAAGTCCTTCTACTTTCATGTCTTTTGTTTGTGTGTAACCACTGAGTTTTGTCAAGGTTTCTTTCATGAACATGGTAGGAGTTTATTTACTGGAGCATGGGCAGCTTATCAGTGACTATACTGCTGAAAAAAATGACACTCCTTTCCCCAGAGGCAAGTAACTGTCAACAGTCCTGGGCTCGTACCCCTCCCAGGATGAAATGGTCATGCCTGATCTTAGGCAGGTCTTGTGCAATAGCTGAAATGAGTGCAGTGGTGACATCATATCCAGAAGATGCCTCTCCATCCTCCAACTCTTCCATCCTTTGTGCCCCTCCTTCCACAATGTTCCTGAGCCTTAGCGGGTGTGAGATGAATGACCTAGAGCAAGCTTTCTACCATCCCTTATTTTCAGACTTCAGCTTTATGACCACCACCCACTACAGTCAGAAGCTCTGCATCAGTGTATGTAAGAACAATAAGAAGAAGAAAGAGATCATGAATTTGGAAGAGAGCAAGAAGGAGTATATGGGAGGGTTTGGAGAGTAAAAAAGGAAGGGGAAATGATGTGTAATTATATTGTAATCTCAAACAAATTTTTTTTCTTTTTTAAGTTTTTGGGTTTTTTAGAGATAGGATTTCTCTGTAGGCCAGGCTGCCCTTGAACTTAAGAGATTCACCTGCCTCTGGCTCCTGAATGCTAGTATTAAAGACATGCTCTATCAAACCTGGCTTTTTTTTTTTTTTTAAGATGCTTTGATGAATCTGGCAGCACCAATATATGAATGTGGACATGAGACATTCAGTAAACGGTTTAAATAGTAGTGGGTTCCCTGCTTTGGGCCTGTGATCTCTCTAGCCACCAGCTCTTGATCAGGTTTTCTGTATCAAGCATGAGTTGCTGCCTGTGGATCAGGCCTGGAATCCTATCAGAAAGCAGTTAATTACCTCTATAATATTCGTGCCACTATTACACCAATAGTGTAATTGTGCCAGGCTGTTGAGATCACTGACCTGATAGTTTAGGCCAGATCTTTCATTAGGTGGTATGTGCTGAATGGTAAGCAAGCCCCAGGATTTTGCCTGTTTCTGGATCCCAATACTGGGATTCTAAGTGTGTGCTCCATAGCTAGCTACTCAATCATGTATTTCATAATAAATCAAATTTTTATTTTGATGTTTATTCTACTGAATTGTCTCTCACAGGGCTATGGCATTTCCTCCATGCCATCTACTTCCAATTCCAAATCCATAAAGGAGAATAGTAATGCTGCCATCATCAAAAGGTTTAACCACCACAGTGCCATGGTCCTGGCTGCTGGACTCAAGAAACAGTTAAGTATACATGTCGAGACTGTTACTGACCTTTTCAGGGTAACCAGGTGACGTGGTGGTGTTCAGTTCAGCAATTTTAACATGAGCTTGTTTTTCCATTTGTTTTTAAGACAAGCACAAAATGGACAGAATGGTGAGCCCAGCTGCATAGATGGAAATTCTGGAGATGCAGACTGCTTTCAGCCAGCAGTCAAAAGGGTATGGGCATCAAGTTAGGCCATTTGGGGATTGCATTTCTCTGGGTATAAGGTATCTAAATTATTTATATTGCTTATTTCCTAAGGCTGGTTTTGATTTTAACCAAGATGTCAGAGGCATTACCATCACTTACAGAACATTATGAAACTCAACATAGGCTTAACCAGCTAACTTTTCATTGACTCAGTTCTTCTTTCCCTATGGATACACAATAAATTTCGCATGTGTATGATCCTGTTTTCTAGGGAAAAGTTTTCAACAAAGACAGTAGATAGAAAGTTTCATGTGTTTTGTTTGCAAAGAAAGTTAATTGGCCTTCCCATTAAACTGGTATTTCTTGGTTTAAAACATCTCACTTAAAAGTCATTTGAGAGAATGAGGAATTGTGGATTGAAGTAGCTACTTGCTCAGTATTTGATTTCTTTCTGAGTACCTTCTCCCCTAAGAAAGGATACTTAGAGGCCAGTCAAGCAGTACATACGAAAAGTTTAAAGGTTTATACTCTTCTGCACATTTGTGGAAAAGATGGGAGCAGTGTGCAAAGATTGAGATAGAAATACTTACCACAGGGCTGCAGTCACAAAAGCAAAATGTTGATACCTGTGGCATAACCATATAGATGAGGTCTATTCAGCCATTATAACTTGGTTAGAATTGATGGGGCTGGGGCATAGCTTAGTGGTAAAGAGCTTACTGAAGATTCACAGAGTGCTGGGTTTGATTCTCAAGTACCAAAAAAAAAAAAAAATTAAATAATTGTAAAAAGGATAAGGACATACAGATGAGCCCCATCTTACAATTACTGATTCTTGTGATAGCATTATCAGGGTTTTGAACACATTTTTCTTTTTTTTTTTTTTTTTTTTTGGTTTTTCGAGACAGGGTTTCTTTGTGTAGCTTTGCGCCTTTCCTGGAACTCACTTGGTAGCCCAGGCTGGCCTCGAACTCACTGAGATCCGCCTGCCTCTGCCTCCCGAGTGCTGGGATTAAAGGCGTGCGCCACCACCGCCCGGCTCATTTTTCAACTTAATATTTTCAGCTTGTAATAGTAGGATATGTATGGCCCAATTTAAAATAGAGAATGTCTATATTGCTTCAAAAAGAGCTCATAGCACCAGATATGGTAGTGTACAGCCATAATCCCAGACTTTAGCAGACTAAGAGGAGGATCAAAAGTCTATATATTGGTGGTGGTGGCACATGCCTTTATCCCAGCACTCGGGAGGCAGAGCCAGGTGGATCTCTGAGTTCGAGGCCAGCCTGGTCTACAGAGTGAGATCCAGGACAGGCACCAAAACAACACAGAGAAAACTCGGGGGGGGGGGGGGGGGGGGGTCTATATATCATATACTGCATATCACTCATACACATTTTTTAAAAAGCCAGGTATGGTAGTGTACAGCTTTGATACCAGCACTCAGGAGGCAAAGGCAGGTGGATCTTGTTAAGTTTGAGACCAGCCTGGTCTACAGAGCAAGTTCCAGGACAGCCAGGGCTACACAGAAAATCCCTGTCTCAGTGGGGTGCAGGGGACCTGGTATGACCAGAATGTAGGAAACAGTACTTTTATTCATTATTGGTGAGAACACTGGCTTATCCATTTGTAGCTCATGGTGGGAAGGCTTCCTTTTTCATGCTCTGTGAAGTTTCAGTTTTTAGTCAGTTTCTTACAAAATTAAAAATACTATGTCAATAATTGTAGGCAAAGTTACAGGAGTCCATTGAATATGAAGACTTGGGAAACAACAATTCCGTGAAAACGATTGCACTGAATCTCAAGAAGTCAGACAGGTCAGTTTGGCTGATGGAAGTGAAACACTTATCAGTAGTCAGCACAGAATGTACTCTGCAAGTCTAAAGTCAGTTTGCTGCCATAGAAGTACAATATACAGTTTCCTTTAAAGGTTTGTTTTGTGAACTGGGTATGATCAAGTGCACTGTGACCTAAGCAGGAGGGAGGAAAGAGTAGGAGGGGCAGTTGTTCAAGGATATCCTCAGCTGTGCAGCAAATTAAGGCCAGTCTGGGTTATTTTAACTTCATACGTACCTGGAATGTATCCTAAATGCCAAGAAAACTAATTTTTATTATACTTATTAGTGTATGTGCGCATGTCACAGAAGTGTGGAAGTCAGTGTGTATGCATGTCACAGCAAATATGTGGAAGTCACGACAGCTTGAGATCTGTTCCCTGTTTCCACTTGGGACCCAGGTTGTCAGGCTTAGTTAGCAGCAGGTGCCTTTAGCCTATGAGCCACTTCACAGGCTCTAATTTTGGATCTTCATGCGATTTTTTTTTTCTTACTGCCTTTTTATAGAAATTAAATTATAAGGACTGGAGAGATCGCTCAGTGGTGAAGAACTCATGTTCTTACAGAGGACCCCAGTTCAGTTTCCAACACCCACATCAGGTGGCTCACAACCACCTATGTAACTATCTCCAGGGGATCCAACACTTCTGGCCCTACAGGCACCTGCACTCATAAGCATATACCTAACCACCACCACATAACATACATATAACTAAAAATAACAAAAATAAAATTTTTTAATAAGGAAAATAATAACTTTTTAAATTTCTTTAAGTGTTGTATGATTTTTTGCCAACAGAGAATGTTTTGTTGATGCTAAAATATTTGAAAGACTGATAACTGAACACCTTTATGATGTATAATTGGTTATTTCTCTTGTGCTAACCTCCAGGTATTATCATGGTCCTACTCCAATTCAGTCACTACAGTATGCAACAAGTCAGGACATTATTAATTCTTTTCAAAGTATTAGACAAGAAATGGAAGCTTATACACCCAAGTTAACTCAGGTAGGTGATTTTTACTGTTTAAAGGCCAGAATTCTTATAGCTGCTACCTCAGGTTATAAGCACAGCCAGAGTGAATTGCATAACAGAACATTTGTTCATTTTTTCTACTGGGTTGCCTGAGGCCATATTCATTATAGTGTACTAGGAGCCGCATATAAGTAATTGTGTGTGTCTATTTAAAACTAGGACCCGTAGATTAGGAAACTGAGAGCCAAACAGTTGCATAACTCTAAGCATACAGGACAACCTGCGAGAGTCGGTTCTCTCCACCATGTGAGTCCTGAGGATTAAACTCATTGTCAAGCTTGCAAGCAAGCACCTTTACAAACTGAGCTATCTTGATGTCACCTATTTAATATTGTCAGACAGTAGTTGACTATAGGAAACTAAAACCTCAAAAATCAAAATTATGGAGGCCAGAGAGATAGTTAAGTAGTTCAGAGACTTGTAATGTATGCTGCTCTTGTTTCAGAGGACTCACATTTGGCTCCCAAACCCACAGTGGGTAACTCACAGCCACTTATAACTCAGGTCCAAGAGATCTGCTACCCTTTTCTAGATGCCAACAGCACACACACACATGCACACTCACTCACACAGACACATAAAGTAGTAGTGAAAACAATTTTTTCAAAGGTTCTGTTAAGGGATCTACTGTATTCCTGGCAGATGGATATTCTACACATACCATTTCTAGTGTCAAAAAAAGTTTTTTTTTTTTTCTGGTTGCTATGCATAACATATTTGCATAGGAATAAAACCTGCTATTAAGACCGGTGGGAGGGCTGGAGAAATGGCAGTTAAGAGTGCTAGCTGTGGGCTGGAGAGATGGCTCAGTGGTTAAGAGCACCAACTGCTCTTCCAGAGGTCCTGAGTTCAATTCCCAGCAACCACATGGTGGCTCACAACCACTTATAATGAGATCTGGTGCCCTCTTCTGGCCTGCAGGGACACATGCAAGCAGAATACTGTACACATAATAAATAAATCTTTTTTTAAAAAAAAAAGAGTGCTAGCTGTTTTTCCAGAGGTCCTGAGTTCAATTCCCAGCAACCACATGGTGACTCACAACTATCTGTAATGGGATCTGGTGCCCTCTTCTGTAATGCAGGCATATATGCAAACAGAGTACTTGTACATAAAAATAAACAAATATATATTTAAAAAAATAATAAAAAGACAGATGCTGGGCCAGGCAGTGGTGGCACATGCCTTTAGTCACAGCACTTGGAAGGCAGAGACAGGCAGATTTCTGTGAGTTCGAGGCCACCCTGGTCTACAGAGTGAGTTCCAGAACAGGCACCAAAGCTGCAGAGAAACCCTGTCTCAAAAAAAAAAAACAGATGCCAAAAGGGAGCTAAGTCAGTTCCTGGTTCCTTTCTTTCAGGTTCTCTCCAGCAGTGCTGCTAGCAGCGCCATCACAGCCCTGTCACCCGGAGGAGCACTTATGCAGGGAGGGACACAACAGTCCGTCAACCGTACGTGCTGGGCCCGCCCACTTCCCCTGTCTTCTCTTTGCTAACTCACTACTAAGGACATGCAAGGTTGTGCTGGCTTTTCTTGTTTGTTTGTTTGTTTGTTTTTAATTACTACTAAGTTTCTTTATTGAGGGTGGGGAGGTTGTCTGAGTGCCATGGCCCATGTGGAGGTCAGAGAACTTACAAGGTCAGTTCTCCCCACCATGTAAGTCCTGAGCTCAGGTCACCAGGCTTGGCAGTAAGTGTTTTCATCCACTGAGCCACCTCACCAGCACTGTATTGGCTTTTGTCTAAGAGTTGGGATATTTTGCTGAGAGTAAGTGGGTGTGTGGGAGTGGGTTTGGGGGATGATAACCCAGACCTGCGTGCTGTGCGTGCACTGCACTGCTGAGCTATATGCTCAGCACCTAGAGTGGTCGTTTTTAGGACTGTGGAAGTAGCTGTTGCCCTAGGGCCCTCTTCCTTTTGCAGAGATGGTGCCAAACGATATTCAGTCTGAATTGAAACACTTGTACGTGGCTGTTGGAGAACTTCTGCGGCATTTCTGGTCCTGCTTTCCTGTTAATACACCATTCCTAGAAGAAAAGGTTAGCACTGATTGTAAATACAGCCAGCTACTGTGGTAGTGACTGAGAGGTAAACATGCATTACCATGTGCCAGATTAGTGTAACTGTTAGATTCAATACCCATTTCATAGATTAGGAAACTGAGCCATAGCAGTTACATAGACTCAGCACAGGTCACTGTTTATTTGGTACATTTGTTACTGATCAAAATTAAAAATAAAGACTGACAGCAAACAGCACTGGGGTTTTGTTTTTTTGTTTTTTTGGTTTTTTTTCTTCTTCTTTTTGTGCTACTAGGGTTAACCCCAGAGACTCATACATGCTACACAAGTGCTTTACCACTAAGCTGCATCCCAAGCTCCAGCATGAAATGTTTAAAACAAAAACCTTTGTTGCCTATTAAAAGGCAATTAACAAAAAATATTTGTTGCATTGTAGTAATAATAACTGTCCTATATAAACTGCTCTTTGAGCAAATATTAAGGAAAAGACGGACAGGTGGTGAAGCTCAGTGGTAGAGCATGTGCTAAGTATGCTTGAGGCACAGGGCTCGGTCCGCAGCAAAAGAAAGGAGAAAAGATTTATTAAAAAAAAACAAAAAAAAATTTTAACAATGAATTAGAAGGACCATGCGTGGTGCATACCATTAATCCCAGCACTGGGGAGACAGAGGCAGGTAGTGAATTCCAGGCCAGCCAGAGCTACACAGTGAGATCCTGTCAAAAAATTAATTACTTAATAAAAACAATAAGCAGGGAACCTAACAGGTAGTACCCAAGTGACAGTCAGGCATGATACATACCTGTAATCCCAGCATTCAGGCAGAGGAGATAAAATCTTGAGTTCAAGATCTAGACACTCTGAATTTGAAGATAGCCTGGTCTACATAGGAAGTTCAAGCCATCCAGGAGTATATAATGAGACCCTATATTAAAAGAAAAATTCTGAACTGTATATTGAAACTAAATAGAAACAAAAGGCTGAACATCCAGCCCTTGTTTAGTAGGTATGAAGCCCCGAATTTGATTCCCTGCACTACCTAAGTGGGTGGGGAAGGAAGAGGGCTGACAGCTCAGCTCAGTGGCAGTTTTTCTGTCCTTGTGCAAGATCCTGGGTTTGATTCCTTATCAAAGAGGAGACCCAGGTAGCTCAGACTCACTCATATTGTAGTAAAAGAACATTTTTTTTTAATGAAATAAGTAAAACACTCAAAGTGATTACTTGTGCTGAATTGGTAAGAGAAGAGTCTGGGGCTGGAGAGATGGCTCAGAGGTTAAGAGCACCGACTGCTCTTCCAGAGGTCCTGAGTTCAATTCCCAGCAACCACATGGTGGCTCACAACCATCTGTAATGAGATCTGGCACCCTCTTCTGTATACATGATAAATAAATAAATCTTTAAAAAAAAAAAAAAAAAAAAAAGAGAAGAGTCTGTTTTCCATAGTTATAAACATTCTTTGACTTAGAATTCATCGTTTAAAAATTTGCCTTAAAGATGGGACTGGAGAAGGCTCTCGAGAGAAGTTGCAGAGGATCTGAGTTTGGTTCCCAGCACCCATGGTGTCTCACAGCCGTCTGTAACTCCAGTTCCAGTAGATGCCTTCCTCAACAGCACCAGACACACATACGGTGCCCAGTCATACAGGCAGGCAAAACACTCATGCATAAAATAAAATTTAAAATCCATTTGAGATAAATAATAAAAATTTACATTAAGGAAATTAAAATGTGTATAAATATTTAGCTAGAGAAACGTTCCAACGCCACCAAAAAGTAGAAACGCCTCAAATATCTACCAGAAGAGAATTGACTAAGAAAACGTGGTTTGTTCATATATTCAAACATTGTTTGAAGCTATTTGAAACAGCTGAAGCTGGCATGATGGCACACATTTTTAATCCCAGCACTCAGAAGGCAGAGGCAGGCAGATCTGTGAGTTTGAGGCCAGCCTGGTCTACAAACAGAGTTCTAGGACAGTCAGTGCTGTTATACAGGGAAAAGTATTTACTGAATAAAAGATGTTCAAATTAAATAAAGAGAAATTTTGAAATAGTATGTACTTCTCTGCACTAAATATGTGGAATATGAATTGTAAGCATCATTGTTAAAGATGATTGAGTAGGGTGATATACACGTTTTTCTTTAACAGAAATCACCTTCTTAGAGAGAAGATAGTGTTTTTCTCTTGGTTCCTACAGATTCTTTGCTATTCCTCTGTAATTTGTTGTTTCTCATCTTTTTTAGGTAGTGAAAATGAAGAGTAATTTGGAACGGTTCCAAGTTACAAAGCTCTGCCCATTCCAAGAAAAGATTCGGAGGCAGTATTTAAGCACAAATGTAAGTCCCAATTTTCTGCCTCTTTGTATTTAATGATGAAATTAACTTTACTTTCATATAAATGACTACATTGTTCTTTTCTTTGCTCGGTATACTTTTTAATTTTAAAATGTGCTGTGCATTCAAAAGAATATATAAAATAAATGTACTTAAACTAGCCTGGACTACATAGTGAAAGACCCTGTCTCAAATAAATAAATAAATAAATAAATAGATAAATAAATACTTGCCAGTTAGTAAATAAATAAATAAATAAATAAATAAATACTTGCCAGTTAGTGAAAACATTCTGAGTGCCCTATCCTGTTGTATGTACATCAGTGCCTCCTACCAGCATTTATAAGAATCATCCCAATGTTTTTCTTTCTTTTTGTTTTATTTTATATAGTGTGTTGAGGCAGGACAGAGGTGTATATATGCCACACTCAGAAGACAACTTGCAGAGTCAGGTCTCTCCAGACTAAGTGGGATGTGGGGATCAGACTCAGATTGTTAGGCTTGGGTCCAACTGCCTTTACCCACCAAGCCCTCCTTATTGTTCTTGATAGATTTATTAAGTGTATAGTCCTAAAAATCTGTTACTAATTTGGAAAAACTGAGTAGCATTCACAAACCTGCCAGTGAAGGACAGGCAAATTGTTGATACAGGAAGCTGAGTTGTCACTGAATGGTGCTTTACAGCAGTGAAGGCCAGTGACTGGGCAGGTTGTTTGGCACAAGGTCTCTAGCATTGTTTCCAAGCAAAGGTAGAGCAAATGTAGAAGAGGTTCCTTCAAGAGATACTTACTTAGTGAGAAATATTATATGTAGACAGAACAGCCAGCATTTCAGTAACTGGGATGATCAGAAATGGGGTTTTGAAAAATCTTCATCACTTACTATTTTTCCCAGTAAGCCTTGAATGTCTCTCACAATAGGCCAAGAACACTAAGCAGGTTCTCTGCCTTGTTTCACCTCGGTTGATTCTGTTTGCAGTACCATGTTGAGGATTCTTAGGCCATGTGTAAGCCATATAGTAGGATATGGAGTACATCTCACTGATACTGTAAAGCCACTGCTACCTGTCAATCAGAAAGAGAAATTATTACATTTTCCAGACAGAGATAATGATACACTGTCTTCCCCTCCAAAACAGGACTGGGGGGGGGGGGGTTCCTGAAGATTGAATCTGTACTTTAAACATCCTAGGCAAGCTGCTCTGCCTTGCACTTCGAACTGGGGTTGGGACATACTTAAATCTCTATTTTAGATCAGAGTCACTGACTGCTAAAAAGGACTGAGAGCCTCAAAACTACCCCTCCTCCTAGAATGATAAACTTAACCATGTGAATACTCACACCTTTACAGAAACACATTACAAGGCTTTATAACCTCAAGAGTTAGTGTGATCTTTGACTTGACTTGTTGGACCCGTGGAGACAGAACTCTTTAAAGGGTTATAAAGTTGAGTGTTGAGTCGGTATGATGGTGCCTGCCTGTGATCCCGCACTTAGACAGGCCAGCCTGAGCTTCCCACAGTGAGACCATGTCTCAAGAGAAAAAGTGTTGCTACTGTCATCCTGGCCTTCTTTCTTTAGCTGACCAATCTGTTAATCTAGAGATCAACTTGGTTTGGCTCTCATTGAACAAAAGAAGCAAGCCTAGAGTGCAGTGAGAGCTTCCACATCCTGGTGATGGTTAATGGCCAGGCAGTATCGTGACCCAGACAGAGCAGGTGACTGTCCAGACCCTGCACTGCACCCCTTCACCTGTCTTCTGCATACACAGTATGTGGTTGCACCTTTGCTGAGGGCTTGTGCAGCACCTTGTTGACTGAGAGCTGTACTGGAAAATATGTGCCAGGTTTGGATGTGAAGCATCAGCGTCCCTGACTGCTCACTTCAGTGTCTCCCTCTGACTTTCAGCTGGTAAGTCACATAGAAGAGATGCTGCAGACAGCCTACAACAAGCTCCACTCATGGCAATCACGGCGTCTGATGAAGAAGACGTGAAGCATTTCATTCATGGTGCTCACAGGTTTTGTGGGTTGAAAAAAACTGACCTGCAGTGACTCTGGAAACCTGGCTGAGGACAAGCAGATGCTCACACCGGGGAAACATCTGCTGCATGCCAACTCCCAGAGCTGATGCTATTGTACTTGCACATAAGAACTGAAAGAAGGCAGGGACAAGATTCACTTAACTCTGGGGAGGTAAACTAAGGCAGAACCAAAATGAGCTAAGTTGCAAATATATGTGTATGTGTACATGTATATGTATTTTAAAGACTGTTTACTGCAGTTACTCAGGAACTGCTTTTGGTTCACGTTAAGCTGCTTTCAAAATTAAAAGAAAAAATAATTTAAAAAAATACTTAAAAGGTGCATTGATAAAATCTGAGAGTTTTTTCATTTTTGTTTTCTGGGTAAATTTTTTCCCTAAGTTTATGGCACAGGGTAACCCTAAGTATCCCTCCTCATCCCCCACCAGGATCCTCAAATGTTACCGAATTCTAGTTGTCCCTTACATCAGCACGTTAAAGAGAGTACTTTGAATAAGGGAGGCTGTTGCGCAGCCATCAGGAAACAGTTGTCAGAAGGCACCATTGGTCCTGCGTTTCCTACGGAAATAAGTGTTGCACTGAAGCCTGAGCTCTGGAGTCCCCAAGTAAAAGGCACACCTGCAGGAGTCAGTGAGCTAGTGCAGGGTGTTGTCAGGCAACAATGATGCTGCATGTATTTCTTGGGTGCAAATGTATATTGCTGAAAATTTTTTAAAGATGGCATGTGCTTTGAAAAAAAGAAATTGCATTTTTAAGAGTTTAAAAATCTTACAAGTGAGAAATATAAGAATTGCTTATTTTCACCTGTTTAGAAGAAATAAAGGAAGTTTCTCATACCTGCTCTTCTTGGTGTCTTGACTGCTGCTGCTTGACGAGTTAATTACTGCAGAGTCACAGAAGAGCCTAAGTGTGACACTGCCATTGATAACATACACCTTCGTTGTTCCCAGAGTCCATGCTTCATCCTGTTCCAGTGGATCACCTCCTGCCTCTCTGCAAACTTGTAGGTACTTGTATTAAACACTATGCAAAAGCAAAACTTCTGCAGGTGCCATGATGCTCCTTTAACTGGACACTGCTGGGGTTTTGGTTTGGTTTGGTTTGGTTTTTTGAGGCAAGGTCTCACTGTGTAGCCTTGGGCATTCTAGAATTAACCATATAGACCAGACTGGCCTTGAACTCAGAGATCTGCCTGCTTTTGCCTGTTTTGAGACAGTTTCTCTGTGTATCCCTCACTGTACCTCACTCTAGACCAGGCTGACCTTGAACTCACAGATCCACCTGCCTCTGCCTCCTGAGTGCTGGGATTAAAGTCGTGTACCATCTTGACCCACTTATCACACTAGGAAGCATAGGCTCTGAACTGGTAAAGGGAAGAGAGGCCAATCACTTTCTACCTTTACAGAGTGCCTTTCAACTGTGTTACTAACACAGTTACTCAGAGTAAATAGGAGTAAAGCAAATAAGGAAAAAAAGTTTGAATTGAAAAAGATGTCTATTGGGAAAAGCAGGCGTAAGCAAAACTGTGGAGTGTTGTTAAGAGGAAATGATACAGCAGTGGGTATGGTGGCGCACACCTTTAATCCCAGCACTCTGAAGGCAGAAGCATGTAGAGCTCTAAGTTCAAGGCCAGCCTGGTCTACATTGAGAGTTCCAGGACAGCCAGAGCCACATAGTGAGACTGTATCCAAGGTGGAAACAGGAGGCTACAGAATCCCAGGCTAGTCTGAGCTCCACAGTAAAACCCATAACATTCCAGCTAAGCCTTAGGGGTTAAGGCTTTATAAAGTAAATCATTTGTTCTGGGGAGGAGGGGAGCATGGTGAAGGTTTGAAAGACTCCCAGCTGCTGGGGGAATGAGGAAAATGTGTTGAAATTGGAGACTTAGGTATAGTCAGAGCCTGGAAAGGAGGGGTGGGGGGTGGGGCTAATTGTTCTGTTTGAAATGGTCTTACTATGTAGTTTAGGCTAAGCTGGAACTCACTGTGTAGATGATGAGGTGGCCTCAAACTTGCAGTCTCTCTGCCTCTTGAGTAAACTAATTACCATACCTAACTTGGAAACACGGCTTTAATTCTGATTGTAAATGGCTTTGTATGCCCAAGTAAGAAATCCAGGCCCCAAATGGATAGAACTAAAAAATACCATCCTGAGTGAGGTAACCCAAACCCAGAAGGACAAACATGGTATGTACTCACTCATAAGTGGATTCTAGATATAAAGCAAAGAACAATCAGACTGCAACCCACAAAACCAGGGAGGTTATAAAGCAGGGGGGACCCTAGGATGACTGTGGCTTATAATAAGTTTTGGTTTTACTCAATTACTGGGCAAGCCTCAATGAAACATTTCACTATTAGGATAAGAATTTATACTGTATCAAGCTGATAATAGAAAAATAAATAAATAAATTTTAAGAAAATGAAAAAAAAGGAAATCCAGGCCCCATGTGTTAGGCATGGCAGGGCTGGAAGAAAAGGTTTGAGTGTGAAGTTGTTTGTGTGGGTTGGTCGTGATTTAAATAAAAGGCCTGACAGACGGGGAAGCCAGAATCTATCACGCTTTGGAGTGATTGGAACTGGAAAGATGACAGAGGTGGAGCCCTGTAAGCAGAGCAGGAAAGGTGGAGTTCAGGAGCTGGGTGTGTAGCTTAGTTGTATAGCACCCTGCTGACATACCAGAAACCCTAGATTCAACCCCAAGTACCATCCCAGGCATGGTGGTGTGCCCTGTAATGTGAGCACTTGAGAGATTGGAGGCAAGAGAATCAGAAGTTCAAGGTCTTCCTTAGCTACATTGCAAGTCCATTGGCTGGCTACCCCCTGTCTTCAGAAAAATACACATTTGTAACCATGTCTCAGGAGTTCAAGGGAAGTAGTTCTATTTTGTGTCTATCTTATACATGAAATAGTTTGACTTTGGGGTCCTTTTAAAGTAAACTTTAGGGGCTGGAGATACAGCTCCAGCAGTTGGAGCACATAATGCTCTTCCAGAGGACCTGAGTTCAATTCCCAGCACTGGCATCAGGCAACTCACAACACCTATCAGTCTAGCTCCAGGGGTATCTGATACCTTTGACCTCTGTGGGCACCTGCACTCATGCACATACACATGACTAAAAATAATAATTGTTTAGCCAGATGTGGTTGCACACGTCTTTAATCCCAACACTGGGGAGACAGATCTCTGTGAGTTTGAGGTCAGTCTGGTCTATATAGTGAGTTCCAGGACAACCAGGGCTACATAGACCCTATCTCAATAATCATAAATTTTTTTAATGTGAACTTTAGGAGCTGGAGGGATGGTTCAGCAGTTAAGGGCATTTGTTGCTCTTGTAGAGAGGACCTAGGTTCAGTTCCCAGCACCCACATGGCAGTTCATTCGTAACTCCAGTTCCTGGGGATCCAGCTCCCTCTTTTGATCTCTTTGAGTACTGCGTGTAGTGCATGTATATATGCAGGCAACACACTGGTAAAAAAATTTTAATTGTAATTTAAAAAAAAAAAAAAATGGCCAGCCTAATCTTCAGAGTGAGTTCCAGGATAGCGAGCACTACACAGAGAAACCCTGTCTCAAAAAAAAAAAAAAATGACCCTTAATGGCAGCTAGTGACAGGGCTGGCCCTGTCCAGAGCAGTTAACTGCCCTATCTCACTTCTTTTCAAAGCAACTAGTGAAGCAGAGGATACTAAAGATTATTCTACAGATCAGAAGTGATTTGGGCCGGGCAGTGATGGCGCACGCCTTCAATCCCAGCACTCGGGAGGCAGAGCCTGGTGGATCTCTGTGAGTTCGAGGCCAGCCTGGGCTACAGAGTGAGTTCCAGGAAAGGCGCAAAGCTACACAGAGAAACTGTCTCGAAAAACCAAAAAAAAAAAAAAAAAAGAAGTGATTTGGAGTTTAGAGGGCCAGAGAGATGGCTCAATGGTTAAGAACACTGCTGCTCTGGCAGAGGACTCAAGTTCAATTCCCGGAAGCCACATGGCAGCTCAAACTATTCATTACTCCAATTTCAAGGGATCTCTTAGGCACCAGCGTGCACAGTCATAGGCAACACACTCATAATATAGAAACACACATACACATATAGATGTGTATAGAAATATATAAAAAGAGAGGAAAATATAAATACACATAATATAAAAATAGTTTTAACTAAAACTAAGTAACTGACTTTAAGTGATGGTTGGGATTTACCCTGAACTGCAAAGCCTCCTCCAGTCACTTAGGAATGAAGTGTCTGTGATAGAGCAGTAATTCCCAAGCCCAGCCTATCATGCCCTGGCTTTTAATTTGACTGTCCTGCTGTATCCTTGCCTCTGGTTCCATTCTCTGCAAAGTACATTCCAGGGTCACCTGGTGGTAGAGCCCATGAGCTGCAAGTTGCAATAGTTTGGAAAACATGTCTTGCCTTCTGCAAAGAAGCTGATAGAGTTAACTAAGGTTAATAGGGTTAGTCTGCTTTGAAGTCATACTATGTGACTTTGTGATAGTTCCTTTGGTCTGAAACAAGACAATATTGGAAGCTCAAAAAGTAATGGGTTGCTGGTTACCCGGGAGGTACCTTCCTGTGCTGCATACACCAGAGCAAGATGGAAAGCTGCCTGTTTTAAACTTAGATCTCTGTCTCCAGTGTCAGGTCTTGCCTGGGATTCCTCAGGGTTACCTCTGCCCTTTCCCAGTTTAGCTTGTTCAAGACTCAGCTGTTGGAGTTCTAGAGGCCAGGGCAGTCTTAGTTATTTTCAGCCCTTAAACTGCCCAGAGCTGGGACATTGCCTTAACCTGATTAAGGAGTGATTAGCCTTGTGTATAATCCACCTCTCTGTTTGGATATGTATTAAAGTCACAGAAGAGACTGGGAACCTTGCCATCTAGTGGTTCTCAAACTTCATAGTCACAGAACTTTGTTTTAGTACAGTCTTTCACCTAATATACCCAACAGACTATAGGTTAAGATCCAGTCCCTTGCCAGGCAAGATGTCACACCTGTAATTCTAGCACCAGGGAGGCAGAGGCAGAAAGAAGGACCACTGCAAGTTTCAGGCCAGCCTAGTCTCTGTCATGAGTTCTGGGCTATCCAGGGCTATGTGGCAATACCTTGTCTTTAAAAATAGGGGATCCTCCCACCTCTCATGCAGCACAACATGAATTACCTCTCCGACCACTTGGCCACCACTCCTTGGGAGTGGGTGAAGTTGAAAGTACAGATAAATTCTGTATTCTTACTAACCTGTTGTCACAGAAACCAGTGGTAGACTTGCAAATCTCGGTTCTAGTACACCAATTACAGTAGTCAGAAGCAAGTCGAACAAGGCTCACCTACATGCTGGTGAGAGTCAAGAAATATTTAATTTCTACGGATTTGCCTTCTTGTCAGCTATCAGTTCAGCTTGTCAGTAGATGTCAAAGGCCTTCATACTCTAAAATGTATTCCTCTCTAGTAACTGAGTAAGGAACAGCTGTGAAATACTCAGCACTCAGGAGGCAGACAGGCAGGCAGATCTCCCAACCTGGTCTACTGAGTGAGTTCCAGGATAGCCAGGGCTACATAGAGAAAAGAAACTCTGTCTCAAAAAAAAAAAAAAAAACTTTAAAAGTAGTAGATGTGGTAGTACATGCTTTTGCAATCCTTTCACCAAGCAGGAGGGTCAGGAGTTCGTTGCCATCCTCTGTGTGTTTTTATGTCAACTTGACACAAGCCAGGTTCACTTTGGAAAAGGGAACCTCAAGTGAGAAAATGCCCCTACCATATTGGTCTGTGAGCAAACTGTGTTGAATTTCCTTTATTGATGGTGGAGGGCCCAGCTCACTGTGGATGGTCCTAGTTGCTCTAAGAAAGCAGACTGAGCAAGCCAGTAAGCAGCGCTCCTCCGTGGCCTCTGCTTCAGTTCCTACTTCCAGACTCCTTCTCTACTTGAATTCCTGCCTGACTCCCTCACTGATAGACGGTTATCCAGAAACATAAGACAAAATAAACCCTTTCCTCCCGAAGTTGCTTTTGTTCATGATGTTTTCTCTCAGCAAAAGAAACTCTTAGGACACTCTTACATAGTAAGCTAGTAAGCTTGGGGCAGACTAGGTTACATGAGACTCTTGTCTTAAAAAAAAAAAAAAAAAAAAAAAAAGGCTTAACTAATTTTTTAAGATGTGAGTAATTGTGAAGTAGGTGAGGTAGAAAAGATCTTACTCCAACCTAGGGCTCACACTGGCCCTAACACCCCACATTTCCTTATAGACAGTTCTCTGCACTTGAATTCTGTTTTCTAACCTGAAACCTGAGATTTTCAGACACACATACCTATGCACACGGCCCTTAGATAATTCTTGGCAAAGGGGCTCAACTCCACAGAATCTGTTAGCAGCCCTGCTTCTCCAGGCCAGACTCTTGTGACCTACCCATTGACATCCCATTTCTGGCACCTGTTCTTACTGACTCTCAGACTGAAACAAATCCTTGAACTTTTGCTTGTACCAACAGATCCTTACTGTTCTGCATCTGAACCCAGAGTAGGGAGCAGAGAAGCCTGTTCAGCGGGCCTCTGGGGGAAACCAAAGCCTTGGCTGCAGGAGAGACACAGCATTACAGAGCTGTCCAACAGGGCACAAACTCTGGACTCCGCTTGTTTGGCTTCAATCCCAACCACTGTAGCTCACTGGCTTTGTGACCTTGAGCAGTTTACCCAGCCTGCCCACGCCTGTGCGTGTTTAAACTCCAGAAACAGTCTGCTGGTCTCTACTGGACAGGGCTTGAACACTGTGAACTCACTGTTCACTCGGTGCCTCATGGGAGATGAGCCATCAGAGGCGGCTGGCACTGGGGATATAGTTTGGGTAGAGTGCTTGCCTGCATGACTAGGGGCCTTAGTTCACTTCTCAGCAGTGATGGGGAAAGACTGTGATGTTAACTGGAAACCCACCTGGATACCATTCAGTGGGTCCACAGGGCTTATTTTCAAGACCATCACTACAGACTTCAGCTCACATATCCTGAGATCTAAATATGGGGGTTTCCCATTGAAAACAGTAGCATAGGCAAGAAGGAACATCTTGCAAAACAAGCAATCTGCTTTCCATTTTCCCATGCATAGATTAGATTAATAAAAGTCTAACATAAAAAGAATAGTCTAACATTCGGTGCTCAAACTGTAGAGCTGAAGTGCCTGGGTTTCAATCCCAATGCTGGCGCCCACAGGTAGAGCAATTCCTGAATTTGATGGTGCTTTCATTTCTTCATTTGGAAAATGGGCATGATAGCATGACTCAGATTTATAGTGAAGACTAAGTCAGCTGACAGACATGAGGCACTTAGATTAGTGCTTGGCCCCAGTGAGAGGTCCATAAGGATCCTGTTGTTCATTAGTTACTACTTACTGTCTCCAGGCTGCCAGCCAAAGCTTATGAGCTCTGCGTGCTGTGATGCAACTCTGGTGGAGAGCTAACTTTCTTAGTAGCAAGGCTATACACGTGCATAATTTAAAAGGTCAAAGGGGCCAAAGGCACATGTGCAAGTGTCGTGTCTGCTGACCTCTTGCCCCGACCCGTATCTCTTCACAGTCAGCCACTGGAGTCCGTCAGGCTGCCTTGCCTGCTTCATTCATTTTTTTTTTAATCTCCTGACAAGGATGGCAGCTAAACTGGTCCTGTTCTGAAGCGTCACTCCCTTTCCCCTCTTGCCCCTCAGAAGTTACCTCAGACCTTTTCAAATAACAGTTTACTAACATGCTTATTATGGAAAATAATAAAGGGATCCTGGCACCTTTAAATTGGGTGATTTATGGGGATCTCTAAGGGGACTGTTGCACAGAGGTGTGGCCAGCACATGGAGGAACTGTGGAAGCCACATAACCCAAGTCCAGGCCCAGAAGACAATCGGAAGGTGTTATCAGGAGAAGATGCCAAGAAGAGGTAAGGGCATAGTCTGCTGTGCTCTGTCCGGGAGGACACCTCTCACTCTCCCAACTCCCAGGGCATGGGATGCGTTTCTGTGTGCTTGCTTCCAGTCAGTCGCCCACACCCCAGAGTGCTGGGAAAAGCGGGGGAAGCTGCTAGCACTACAGCTGGTCAGGGCGCTTTCTCAGTCCCTAGCTGGTCCTTTCAGTTTAAATGAGCTTTTTTTTCCCCAGAGAGAAAACAAGATTTATTAAGGAATGGTGAAAAAGAACTGAGAGTCGGAGGAGCTAGCTTCTAAGGAGTCACCTAGGGAAGAGGGCTGTGACTACACAATCTCCAGAAGTTAGTTGCCCTAAGTTAATGATACCCAAGCTCTTAGAGGCTCGGGTGGTAGAGTGCTTACCTAGCAGGCAGGAAGCCCTGGGTTCACTCTCCACCACCACACAAGCCAGGCACCATGGTGCACAGCAGTAATCACAGCACTCTGGAGGCAAAGGCAGGAGGGTCAGGAGTTCAAAGACATCCTCAGCTACATAGCAAGTTCGAGGCTAGCCTGGGACACCTGGGACCTATTAAAAAACAACAACAAACCCTCTAACTAGTGCATGCTTCTAACCTCCTCACTAGCCCAGTGTTTTCTAAAGCTTGTTCAGCACAATTCAGTATTAAGAATAATAAATGCGGGCGGGGCGGGAAGAGGGAGAACGGGGGAATCTATGGCTGATATGTAAAGTTGAATTATGTTATAAAATAAAATAAATTCAAAAAAAAAGAATAATAAATGCAGCTGGGCCGTGGTAGCACAGGCCTTTAATGCCAGAAGGTGAATTTCTGAGTTTGAGGCCAGCCTAGTCTACAGAGTGAGTTCCAGAACCGTTAGTATTCTGACCCACCCCTTGGAAACCTGCCCCTTGGGGCCGCCCCCAATGACATAAAAGCCTCATTTTAAGGAAAAACCCCCCTCCTTCTCTCTCTTCTGCGACCTCTCTCCATTCCCACGAGGTGTGCACACCTCCGCTTTCCCTCCCTTCTCTTTCTTCCTGTCTCCCTCTTTCTTATCTTCATCTCTCCATTATAATAAACTCTCTCCACGTGGATGCAGCGCCTGGGTGTGAGTGACCGTTCCATGTGCCGCTGCCCTCCGCTGAATCTTCCCGCCATGTTTCCCTGCATGCATGGGATACCTTGGCCCGGCCAGCTGGGGTCTCCCACAGTGATATAACAAGGACAGCGGAGGCTACAGAGAGAAACCCTGTCTTGAGAATACAAAACAACAAAAATAGTAAATGCAAATGAATGTGCTTTTATTATTATTATTATTTTAATTAGGGCTGGAGAGATGGATGACTCCGTGGTTAAGAGCACTGACTGCCCTTCCAAAAGTCCCAGGTTCAATTCCTAGCACCCACATGCCAACTCACAACTGTCTATAACTCCAGTTCCAGGGGATCCAACACCCTCACACAGACATACGTGCAGGCAAAACACTAATGCATTTAAAATAAAAATAATTAAATCATTTTAAGCCGGGTGGTGGTGGCAAGTGCCTTTTATCCCAGCAGAGGCTGGGAAGGCAGAGGCTGGCGGATTTCTATGAGTTCGAGGCCAGCCTGGTCTCCAGAGCAAGTTCCAGGACAGGCTCTAAAGCTACACAGAGAAACTCTGTCTTGAAAAAAAACAAAAAAAGTCATTTTAAAAATTATTCTTTTTTATTTATTTTGGAAGGAACATGCACGTGTAATAGCACTCATGTTCAGAGGGCAACTTATGAGAGCTGATCTGTCCTCCTACCATGTAGGGTCCAGAGATCAAATTCAGTCAGGGTTTCAGGCTTGGTGGCAAGCTCCTTCACCTACTGAGCCATCTTGCTGATCCTGAATGTGCATTTTTAAATGTAAAAGTGTATCTTGACTAGCATGGGAGGGTGTGCTTAGCATGCACAAGCTCTGGCTCAATCTCTTACATGCACATCATTGTTACATATTTCAACTCTAGGTTTTGTTTTTGCCTTATTTTTTTTGATTTTTCGAGACAGGGTTTCTCTGTGTAACAGTGCTGGTTGTCCTGAAACTCACTCTGTAGACCAGGCTGGCCTCACAAATCCAACTGCCTCTGCCCCCTGACTGTGTTGGGATTAAAGACATGGGCCATCACACCCGGCTTTCAACTCTAGTTTAAAAAAAAAGTAATAAGCAGCAGGGTGTGATGGCTCACACCTTTAATCCCAGCACTCGGGAGGCAGAGGCAGATGAATCTCTATGAGTTCGAGGCCAGCTTGGTCTACAAAGTGAGTTCCAGGACAGTCAGGAGCTGTTATACAGATAAACTCTGTCTCAGGAGGGGGAAAAAAGTAACTAGCATATTTTACGACGTGTATTTTGCTAAGGAGGACCACAAGTGAAATAGTGACTTTAAAGAAAAGTGTTGGACAAGTGTGTAGGTGCTGTTCAGTAACAACAGACCCCATGGTCAGAAGCACATCTCCAGCCTCAGGACTGGGCTTTCCCTGGCCCCTTCCCTGGAATGAAATCTGTAAAGACTGCAAGGTCGGCCTCCCCAGCAGCCACGCACTCTGCACCCGCAGGCTGAGGATGTGGGAGGAGCTGGTAATTGACAATTAGCTGGAAGCTTCCTTCTCAGCCTCACAGACAGCAGCAGACACACCCAAGTCAAGCCACCCTGACTAGGCAGCTACAGGTTGCTAGGCAATGGTGTCAAAGGTCTCCTAACTCTCAGAGTATAGACTTCTGAGAGCCACAGAAGAAGTGTGTTTAATTCAACATTCCATGTGAAAGAACCAAGCAGATGCCATAACAGGCTGCTCAGTCTTCTCTCAGAGATCAGGCCTCGATTTCAGTTTCCTGAGACTTGAACAAGCAGTCTCTGGGAGGGCCATGAACAAAAGACAAAGTCCTTGCAGTAGCTCCCTTTCTGCAGTACTCTGACTGCTCAAAGTTCAGCCAGATATTTACTGTCTGGGACCCCTCACCAACTTAGAGTTATGTGCATGAGTCAAGGACAGAGCCTAGACCACTGAGCCAGCCCCCACAGTCAGTACGTGCTAGGCCAGCCAGCCCCCATGGCAGCTCAAGGATAAAGCCTGTGACTTGTCCCAGATAGCCCCCAAAATAATTGTAACCCCCAACCAGTAAATTCAAAGGTTACATACCCTCACCCAATTAAAAGAGAACAGAGATAAAAAATAAACCAATCCGAGTTGCACCTATGCAAAACCCCCAAGCCCCCCCAACTGCCCTGAAGGGCTTGCGGTTTTTGCCTTTAAAAAGCTAGCCTCACAAAGAAAGAGCAACTCCTCCCTGCCTCACACTGTATTGGGTGTAGGAATGAGTTCCCTGTCTAGACTTGTGTCTATAGAATAAACCTTGCTGTTGCATTCTGGACATCCACGGTCTTCAGTGGTCTCTTTGGGGTTGTGATCTGGGCATAACACATGCAGCTAAAAAGGATTTGACAAGGAGACTAACATTAATTGACCACCTACTAGGTGTCTAGAGCTTTACATTAAGCCTCACAACTTACAAAATGCTATTCTTATTCAATACTGACCCTACAAAATCAAGTAACTTGCCAAATTCTCCCAGGGGATGGCAGAGCCAGGAATCCAACCAAGAACTTCATCAGGCCAGAGTATGCAGCGAGCCAGAGACATGTCCTTCCCTCTCCCTGCTGTGGGGACAGTATATGACTGCATCATTCTAGTCAGAGATGATTTGCAAGCATGAGGGAAGCCACAGCCTCTTCTGCAGAAATGCCTTTCTCAATCCTTGTGAGGGGCAGAGACCAGCCAGTGTGTGGTAATAGCCATAAACACTCATACATTTACATTATAGATTAAGGATGCCATAAAAAAAAAATCGGAAACAGGAAGCCCCTCCCTCTGCCAGCCCAAACCTATACTATAGGACTCTAGTACTGCTATAATTAAAATCTGTTCCTTCTTAAGGGGGAAAAAAAATGGAGAGGGCAGGCCCTAGGGCAGTCCTCACCTGAGCAAGCAGTCAGAACAGATCTTGGTGCAGGATCAAGAACGCTGAGCTTTGCGGAGGTGGCAAATTGCCAGGAGTTGGGGGCTAGCCTGAGCTACATAGTAGTAAATTCTAAGCCAACCTGGGCTACAGAGTAAGATTCTGCCTCTTAAGTAAATAATGAATAACTAAACTTCAGAGCATCATTGTAGAAATCTACGCATAAATGAGAGAGAGTCAGAGACAGAGAGAGAACCTCATTGCTTCATCAAGGGGTGTCATCCTAGGCCCTGCATTCCCCCCCTTTATTCACCCACCCCCACCCCACCCCCACCCCTGCTCCTGGGCTCTGCATCCTCCCCTGGGCCCTACATCCCCCCTAGGTCCTGCATCCGCCGGCGCCGGCGCTGTATCTCCCCCCACCCCAGGTCTTACATTCCCCCCTGGGTCCTGCATGTCCCCTCCCATCTCCCCCCTGGAACCTAGCTCCCCTCCCCTCATCCCACCCCCTGCTTCCCCTCCTGGGCTCTGCATCCGCCACCCCCGCCCTGAACCCCCTTGGGCCCGCCTTCCTCCCCCCCCCACCCCTACCCCCACCCCCGCATCCCCCTCCTGCCCGGCATCCCCTCCCCCTGGGCTCTGCGTCCTGCACCTTGCCCCTTGAGCTTGATGAAACAGCATGTCTGGCAAGAACTATTACTGATGGTCACTTGGCCAGCACATTCCTGCTGCCCAGCTCAGTGAGCGGCCTCCATGCAGCTGCACCTCTAGTCAGCCTCATTGATGTTTCTGCTTTGTTAGGTTTCTGAGAGGCTCTTCAGCGAGGCCTGGCAGTTCGCTTGGGAGCTGTTAAGAGGCATTATCTCTGCTCTGGGTTTTGTTTTTTTATCTTTCCTGGGGTTTTGGTTTGGCTTTTTTTCTTGTCATTGTTGTTTTGTTTTGAGACAGAGTCTCATATAACCTAGGCTGGTCTCAAACTCTCTGTGTAGCTAAGAATGACCTCCTCTACCTCCTCCTGCCTCCACCTCCCCAGGGCTGGAATTAGAGGTGTGCACCGCCCCAGTTTATGAGCCTGCTAAGTGGGTACTCCACCATCTGAGCTACATCTACTTCCCTGTGCCCGCTCTTCTTAGAGGCCTGGTCTCCACTTAGAGGCCTGGTCTCCACAGAGGACACATGCCAAGATCATGTGGATTTCATGTCTTTGAAGCCTGCCTCCAGCATATCTGACTTTGTCACTTTACCTAAAATTCTAATCCTGTAAAACAGGGTGACATTCCCTACTCAACAGAATAACTGCAAGAAATAAATTAGATGATGCATTTAAAGGGGTTATTGCAAGTGAAATGTTCAGTAATCATGAGGGATTATTCTTGAAAATCACCCCCCACCCCCCACCCCCACACCCCCACACCCCCCCCACACACCCCCACACCCCCCGTGTGTTTGAGACAGGATTTCTCTGTGTAGCCCTGGCTGTCCTGGAACTACTTTGTAGACCAGGCTGGCCTAGAACTCACAGAGATCTGCCTGCCTCTGCCTCCCAAGTGCTGAGATTAAAGGCGTGTGCCACCATGCCTGGCAAAAGTCTTTTCTTAATTTTTTTTTTAATCTATTGTGTGTGTCCATGCTCATGGTTGTGCAAGCACAGGCACAAGTGTGTAGAGGTCAGAGGGCAAGTTTTGTTTGTTTGGGTTTTTTTTTTAGATGTTTGCTTTCCTATGTGTATGGGTGTTTTGTCCGAATATGTATCTGTGCACCTTGTGTGTGCAGTGCCCACAGAGATCAGCATTGGGGATCTCCAGCCCCTGGCCCCAAGTGGCAGCTCCTCCCCTGGAGTTTCTCAAGACTACCTACAGGGTATTTAAGGTCGGACCATAGATAGTCCAGGTGGTTTCCACTTCGTGGTTTCTCCTCTTCCTCTGGGACCACACTGGATGGAATGCTTTGCTCAGATTAAAACCTGAACTTTAATTCGTATTGATTTGGCCTGATCTGATTTATTGTGTTGGCAGAGTTACCCACTACTAGGGGATTTTTACTTATCAATCAGAAAAAGAGGGCGTTTGATATCTTGGAAATCAAATTAAGACAGTTGTGGGCCATCATCATGTGGGTGCTGGGAATCGAACCTAGGTCCTCGAGAAGAGCAGCCATTGCTCTTGGCAGCTCTTGCTCCTGCCACCTTGTGGGATCTGATCTAGGGATCAAACTCAGGCCCTCAGGTGTTGGAGCAAAGTGCTATACCCACTAAGCCATCTTGCTGGCCCTGTTATTGCAATTCTTACAAAGGATGGGCCCGTGAGGTTTGTTCTCCTCTTTTGATATGAACTCCCGGAAGCAAGCTGTGTCTGCAGAGACTGACAGATAGAACTGCAGTACCTGGAGAAGTTAGAACATTGCTGGTCCAGAGGTTAGATGCCTTATCTTGAGCTAGTTCTAGCCCTCTGCAACAGCCATTTCTCTGTGTCAGAACCTAACATCTGTGACTAATAGATAGCTTCCACAAACTAAAAAGCTCAGAAAGCATCTCAAGCCTAGAGAAAAACTGCCCCCATTTCTCTGTACCTGCCTCTCTGATGAACCCACCGATGAATTTTCAACTTGCCTTGATTTATGATTTTAATTGTTCTGTAAGACATGAAATATTCATGAAACTACATTCAAGTTGAAACATGGAATTTGGGATAGCCTTAATCTGTGTTCCCAGGCCATGGCCACTCAAGATGGCTCCAGAATAAACTATCTCTTACTGATTGCCTTTAAGATGACAGTTGTGGCTTTTGTTTTTATATCAACAACAGAATAAGAACAATCAAAAATAATTTCAAGCTGTGTTTGGTGATGCATGCCTGTAATCCTAGGACGAGGATCCTCCAACAGATTCCTGGGGACTAAGGAATTTATTACAAGATTAACTAATGCTATGGATAGACAGACAGAGGGCCAACAGCATCATGGGGGCTCTGAGGAGTGTTCAGGTCCCAGCATCAGTAATAGACATCATGGCAGGGTCTCTGAAGAGAATCAAAGATCCTGAGGCAGATGCAGGAGCCTCCTCTAATCCTTTCTGAGAACGAGGAGGTTCACAGCTTGAGCCTGTAATCAGACTTTGTGATACCCAGGCAGGGAGGGGGCCGAAAGCAGGATCGGTGTGAGCCTACATCTTAGCATCAATACCCTTTGATGTCAACCCACTTTCCAGGGGAGAAATCCCAGCTGCGGTGTCCTAGTAGGTGCCTGTCAATAACGTAGACCCGGAGGACCAAGGTAAAGTAATGGCTAGATTCTAACACTGTGTTCTCACATTGGGAGGTGGAGGCAGGAGGATCAGGAGTTCAAGGACATAGCAACACTCTGTCTCAAAAAAAATGTTTGAAAAAAAATAAAAAAAATTCAAAACAGCTCAAATCCGTGGTTTTCACTACAAAGAGTGGAGAAGCCCCATTCCTCCGAGACTCCAGCTCCTCTGAGATGATTCCCTCACCCCTTTATTATGTCAATTAAAAGCCCATAGAGACCCAAATACCCTCCCTGCTGTTCTCTATAGTCCCTGATCCCGATTTCTGCATCAAAGACACCCGAAGAGCAAGTCAAACAAAGACACAACACCCCTTGAGGGAATGGGGGGAAAGTTGAAGAGGGAAAGATGGCGTTCCCTGGAACAGGGAGCTGTGACTGGCTGGTTCCACAAGGACTGGATGGAAAAGGTTCAGACCCGGCTTCTGCCTCCTCCAAGGCTGGAAGCCAAGGAGACAGGCACAAAGGCCAAAAGGAACCTGGGCTTCTCTAGCTCCTATTCAGCTTTGTTCTCCCCTCTCACCCCCACCCCTTCGAGGAGCTGGCTTGACAACCAGGGTGCAAACTGGCTTAGCTTAACTCTCTCTCTCTCTCCCTTCTTCCCTCCCTCTCTCTCTCCCTCTCTCTCTCTCTCTCTCTCTCTCTCTCTCTCTCTCTCTCTCTCTCCTCCCCCTCC
Organism: Peromyscus aztecus; assembly: GCA_902168405.1. NCBI lineage: Eukaryota > Metazoa > Chordata > Mammalia > Rodentia > Cricetidae > Peromyscus > Peromyscus aztecus. The sequence continues at coordinate 44,715 of CABHPQ010142404.1, forward strand.
TTCCTCCCCTGCTGACCACTTTCTCACCCTGGAGTCTTTAATTCCACACTGATAAGCAGGCCTGCTGAGAATCTGGTACACTCTACAGCCCAGGGCCCTTTTGATGGAGTGGCAATGGGAAAATTCCGGAGTGTGGCCCAAGAACTGCAGACCATCCCCATTTCCACGTCCAGGGAGCAAAGTCTAAAGACAACTAACAAAGTGGAATTTTAACTTTCACCCACTGCCCTGAAAAAGTTTAAACACTGGAGCCTACCATAGCCTACCAAGAGAAATCAATTGGGTCAACTCCAAAACAAAGGCAGTTCCTAACCTTCCCCATTTCAAACCTTCCTCAAACAACTCTGAGGTCTTCAGGGCAATCCAGTTGAGCAGCCTCCTTAAACACAGGTCCATGTGTTGGTAAGGTGTGTGGGCCTGGGACCTGGGGCCACAGCCAATCTTGGGGTCTATAAGGAAGCCCTCCAATGTGCAAGCGTTTGATCCAGGCAGGATGGTAAGAAGCTGTGAGCGCTGGTTGCCATGGAGATGCTGGCACAGCTTGGGCCCCTCTGCAGTAAACAAGCAGCCTCTTTAAGAAGAGGGGGGGAGGGCTTGAGAGCCAGCTCAGCTTGGGGCTAAGGGACTGGGGAGGTAAGCTCTAGGCCTGCAGCCTTAACTGCTGGGGTGTGGCCTCCTGCAGAGCAAATCCTCAATGCCCAGATGCCACCCCCACCACCAAGCAAGGGCTGCTTCAAGAGACCCGAAACAGTGGAAAAAGCCAGAAGCCAGAGACTGGCAGCAGAGCCACATCCCAAGGCTAGGGAGAAGCCTGGGCTTGCAGAGTCACAAGAGAAAGCCCAAGCCTGGGTCTGAGAGTCTGGCCTCTGAGTCACCTCACTTCCCTTCTCTGGGCCCCCTGAATTGATAATGTACTCTCTGGGGGCCAAGTGAAGCAGAGCCACATGTCCCTCTGATTTCATATGGACAGACGTGTCCAGACTATGAAGAACTCTGTCTCACTACTGCAGCTGGGGGATGAGGGACCTTTAGGTGTGCTGGACTTAGCCTTATGCTGCAAGCATTTTCACCAAAGGCAGGGCTTGGCCCTGCACACACGTGGGTCATGCAAGATTAAGGAGGTGCCAGGAAAGGGAGGCTGACTAGATGACCTCAAAGGACCCTTGTGGCCTGGTGAGCTGCCTAGACCTTCCTGCCACCGCCCTGGGTGATTCTGCTGGGCAGGACCGGTCACCTTTGCCTTTTGATATCTGGAGAGCAAAGGGTGACTGTTTCCCTACTATCCTTCCAGGCTGCTAGGCAGGAGAGTCCAGGCAGTGACGCTGGCCAAGGAAAGCTAGTATAGAAGTTTGAAATGCATGTGGTATTTCCCAGTTGTGTGGTCTGAAGCCATTAAATACTTTGTGCTTTGCAATATTAGCAGTAAAATGTTCAAATTCCTATTCTGGTTTTGGAAGGTCTCTGGATTAGGGTCAAGACGCTTTGACAGTAGATGGGGGCGCCTATGGGTGTGAGGCAGCTGGTAAAGTGCCTCCAGACATACACGAAGACCAGTGATTCATAGATAGTACTACATAAACTAGGTCTGGTGGTGCACACCAGCAGTCCTAGCACTCACCATGTGGAGGCAGAAGAATCAGAAGTTCAAGGTCATTCGTGGTTACATATGAGTTCAAGGCCAGCCTGGGATAAATGAGACCCTGTCTCAGTACAAAACATAAATAAGTAAGAAAGCCGGGGAAAACCATCACACAAATAAAGGACACAGGGAACCTAATGTGGTTACAAGCAGGGCCTTCTCCACAGCCTGTCTGCCCCACCACAGCCAGGGGGCTCTACTGTAGGCACCAGGGGCTTCTTCCCTTTAGGCCTCCAAGCAGAACCAGAGACCCCTAAAAAAAAAAAAGGTTAGCCTGCCTTCTAGGGCAGGAGACCTCTGAGCATGCTCAAGGGAACAGGACGGAGCCTCGCCTAACTTCGTGTCCAGCTAGAACCTGCTTTCTGAGCTGTGACCACATAAGTGTTGTGTAAACAGTTTAAAGGAAAAGCAGCCTCACAGCTCAGTCCTTGTCCCTTCCCCTTTTGGCCCCAGGAAATGACAACTAGGCCTCTAGGACTGTATTCATACTTTTAATTGGATTGGATCCACCCAGTATTTCTCAATAGTTTACCCTTGTTTCTTTGAGCCAAGACTCAGAATATAATTCCACATTTTGTAGGAGAAGGTTAAAACAATCTGTACAGAGTTCAAAGGATGATAGGTTCTTATCAGAAACCTCTCCCCACCCCCATCCCCACAGCCCAGCTAGCCTCAAATTCACTGCAAAGCTCAGATCGCCTTTGAACTCTGATTCTCTTGTCTCCATCTCCCGAGCGCTGGGATTATGGCTACGCACCACCATGTCTGCTCAAGAACGCAGGCCTCTCAACACCCACCCCCACCCTGCCAGGGTCTCCTCTTCAGCAAGCGTCACATTGCACTCATCTGAGTTAAGTCATGTCACCGAAAAATATCAGCAAGACCGTCACAGCAGCGTTCACGACCCTCCCTGCCATCTTTTGAGAGCCCACACTGGGGACTGGTGGAAACTGGGACTGACTCCCTCGGGGGCGGCACTGACCTCAGCTTGAAAGTCACTTGTGTTCTTGTGATAGGAGGAGCGGGGAGCAAAGAACACAGCTGTCCCTTCTCCCCAGAGTAAGACCTGGTTGGAAGGGCATGGAGTTCCTGAGATGGAGTCTCTGAGGGAACCTCAGAGAGAATAGTGAAAAGTCCCAGTCCCAATAGGAAACAGAGGCACCATTTAGCACTGGCCTAGAAGAGAGGAGGGGAGTGGGGGAGGAGGAGTTAAGATCTTAGGAGATGTCGTCCAGACCCCAGGAGGTGGCACCAGGAAAGCCTGAGAAGCTGGGGTGGAGTCTTCAGACTTCACACCCATCATCTGAGGGGTGGATAGGCTGGGGACTGGGGGAGGGGGTGTGTGACACAAAGCAGTTTCTCAGGGCAGGTGCCACTGTTGAGAGAGAGAGAGAGAGAGAGAGAGAGAGAGAGAGAGAGAGAGAGAGAGAGAGAGAGAGGAACCTCTACTTTGGCACGTACACAGCACTCCCCAGCAGGTCAAGGACAGAGGCAGATGAGGTCCTCTGCATTTTGGGCCCTGCATCTCAGGAAAGCCATCGGCCTTGCGGTCATGGACAAGGTGAAAACAGGCAGACTGGCAGTGAGTGTTCAAAGGGGCTGTGGGGTGTGGAGGGTTGTGTGGGTGAAACAAACATTTGTCCTGGATAGATATGGCTACAGACCTTAGTGCTCCTCATGTATCCTATCCATGTGCGCTGTGTATGGTCATCAAACAAGGCACCCTCTTTCCCACAGCCTTTCAATCATCTTCCTTTCACTCTGTCTTTCCCACAGTGACTTCAGTGACTTCCGACCACCAAAACCTGAGTAGAAGAAACACACCTAAAGTCTTAGCCTGACATTGAAGGCCATAGATGTCCCGACATGCCTTTCATCTTGTGGTCTCTGCCTTGCTTCATCCCTTTTCCTCTGCTTTCTCAACGCCTAATCCACCCGTTGAAATCATTTTCTCACCCAAGCTCTGATGCTGCCTCTTCCAGAAAGCCTTCTCTGGTTTCTTTGGTCAGATGACTTTAGCTGGTGCTTTCTCCTCTGAATGCAGAGCATTCTTAACTTCTTTGTGGCAGTGTGATACTATTTTATTTTTGCTTTGTTTGCTTGTTTTATTCTTGTATAATATTAGAAGGACCAGCCATAATATTATACATCCCAGGGGCTCAGGAGAGAGAACTATGAATGGCAAGGACAGGAAATAGTATCTCAGCACATTTATTCTTCCAAATCTTCTTCTTCATCGTCTCCCCCCCCCCACCCCGTACCCTGGGAGTCCTGGTTTATATACACTAACAAGCAGTAATCCCTTGGCAGTGCAAAGCCAGGCTTCCAGGGTCAAACGGTGGGGTAATAAGAATCACATAGAGGGGCAGTAATTGTTAATTATCATTTGCAATCCAAAAGGGAAGTGACCAATGGGGAAATGAATTAACTAAAGGCTAAATTCGGGTAATATCTAAGAAGAGGGCTCTTATGTGCTCAACTATAATCTTAAACGTGATTGGTAAAAAATGTTAAGAATCTTTAAGTTGCTAGGTCAATGGGAGAAAATAAAACTGCCTTTTTTCCTGTGGCTCCTATCTGTCCAAGCTATCTGCTGTTTTTCTGCAGGGTTGGGGAAAGTGTGCTCGGTCTCTAGGCAACCTGTGTACAGGTAGATGCCTCTGGTGATAATTAAAGGGAGATCTGGAACTGGAGGTAAAATTTGGGAAAGGAGGAAGTTCAGCTTAATTGGCACATGCGCCAGGCTTTCTCAAACAGATAGTCTGGACACTTAAGTCTGTTTTTAGAGAGTACAGAGGTATCTCTGATAAGGTACTTTCCTGCATCTGGGGATGGACCTGGCCAGATGCTGCCAATGGTGATAATTACAGGGAGTCTTGAACTGGGGTTCTGGCTGTGCACAGCTATCAGCGCACAAGGTTATCAAAATATTCCTAGAAGTGGTTAGGTAAGGAGTTAGAGGTCTATGAAGTTAGTAAGGCTGTAAGAAAAGAAGGGTCCAAGCTAAATTGTGTGAAGCTATTACTTAAGGTCCACCTGACCTAGGCAGTGTCTCCTTGTGGAATTTACCTTAAATCAGAAGACTAGCATGTGGTGGTCTGTTATTTCTGTTAGTCCTTGAAAGTGGCTAAGGGAGATATCTGATTCCAGTGCTGAAAGGGGAGAAACAGATGGGCTGTGCGGAAGGAAGCCGTTCCTGAGGCTGTTCTCCAAATACCTTGAATGTATATGTCCAGAGAGTGATCAGTCCACACTGTTAGCAATTCTTAGGGAAAAATCAATTGGGAAAACTATGAAGGCACACATGATTTTCATAACAGAAGACAGCTGATATATAAAACAAGCCAAATAACACCAAAAGCTCCTTGGAATTTGGCTTCCTCTGAAGGAATTCCTTGATCCCTTCAGGTAGTGGCTTTGCCATAACCAGCTGAGTTTTTACAATAAATTCCTGCGGCCCGTAGCATTTTACAGACCAAGTCTCCTACAGCACAGGCCAGCCTTGAACTCACTATGGAGCCAAGGCTAGCCTTGAACTTCTGATCCTCCTGCCTCTACCTCCCAAGTGCTGGGATCACAGGTATGTAAGCCACCAAGACTGGCTTCTATCTTGGATTTCAACTATTGAGAAGGATGTTGTCAGTTCCCTCCATCTCGGTCTTTGAGGGCCGAGCTTGCTGTGTTGTATAGGTTGGTCTCGAACTCTTGAGCCTAAACTCTCTTCCCAGCTTCTATTCCTCATGAGTAGCTGGAACCACGAATATGTGCCACAGCTGACTGTCTTG